>JAVKPL010007547.1:0-30697 GCA_032173675.1 Gastrolobium villosum
AAGACCCTTGATGAGGGCATACACTTGGATGACTTAATATGCTTGGATGTAGAAATAAATTGAAATTTCAAATTTGGATTGAGGATTGTGAGTAACTTAAAAGAACTATGGAAATGATGTGTGGGATAGTTCAAGGTTGAAAATGGGACTTTAGTCCATGATGAGGTAATGTTGGCTTAGGTGTATGTGAGGATATCATATGTATAAATAAAAAGTAAAATATAAAAGTTGAGGAAATTGCCATGTAAGGCATTGAATGAATTTGATTGAAAGTATGAGAATTCATAAGTATATTGATGGTTGGACTTGACAAATGTGGGGTGATAAAAATATAACTGAGTGTGGTGTAGTAATGGTGCTGATGCTTCCACAATGTTGTGTAGCATTGAAATGTGGATGATGTGGCCTAATTATATGAGGATAGTAATCCTGTGATGGCTAAGTGCTAATATGTAAATAAGTATATATATATATGTATATATATGTATATATATGTTTTGTGAAGGCCGGGGTGCTTAAATGTATATTTGTGTTGTTTTGAGTTAGTAAACTCTGTGGTAAAAAAAAAAATTTTTTTGGTGAAAGAGTAATAATGTAAGTGAAATTCCCTATGATGGGAAATGTTGAAGAGATTGTCTCTTTGGAGAGTCATTGGACGGTATGGGATTCATGATGGAGTCCCGGTGTGCAAGCTATACCATGGCACACATGTTGGTAATAATGTGACAATAAAAAGATTGTCCTGGGTTTCCCCTTGTGAATTGAATCCTAAGAGTTGTTGCTCTTGGAAGTCCCAGGCGAGCGCTGCTCGAAATTGAATTTATCTGGTGGTCCCGATGCGCAGAATGCATGGACGGTTAAATGATGACACCCTTGGCGTCATAGTGAAATATTGAGAGTAAAGTGATGCTATGTTAAGGAAGTGGAACTTCCACAGTGTTGAGCATGGTTGCTATGAGTCATGATGGACAAGGGATTAGGACTGTACCAAACATGGGTACTGTAGGAATTGAAAGTTTTGTGTCACAATATGAGAAAGATGTTGGAATCATGTTAGGATGATTATTCCATGGACTAAGACTAATAACTAGCCAAGTGAAATGAGTAGATTGTTGAGAAAAGAACCATAGTGGAAAATTATAGTGAATGGTGCAAGAGTAAGGATAGAACAAGTATACCACTAGGTATCTATATAGAACTCTGTTTGCCGTTATATACGGATTTGATGTGAATGTGTTTATCTTTGTGTGGCTTATATGCCTGGATTATGTTGCTATCTCCGTATGGATTATGTTCCCGGAGATTATTATTATCTTGTATAAGTAATGTAATGTGAGGTAGAACCTTGTGTTAGTGGGACTGTTAGTACAGCCGATGGCATGTTACCTCTTCTTGCGTGAATTATAAGGACAGATTCTCTGATTGGTGGGGCATTGCACCTGGGGCCCTTAGGACAGCAAGAGCTCGAGGGGTTAAACCTAAGGATGTTCTTACCCATTGCATTAGAGGATTGTATCTTGTGAGGAACGCAAGAGGTGAATTTGGATAACTGTAAGTGAACAGTAATATGCCTAATATGATGAAAAATGTGTGAGGTGCCATGAGATGGTAGTTGAATTATAAAATTGAGCACTCGGAGATGTGCACGAGTATATACCAAGTGTGGTAGTGTGGAATTATGGTTTTACGGAAATTATGAAATGAATTATTGGATTATCACCCTATGTGAAGGGAATGGAAAATTGATTAGTAATGATGGATTGAGTCAAAGTCTTTTGGGAAGATTTGTGATGGCTAGATGTTAAGCTAAGTTGGTGGCCAAAGTGGCCAATGATTTTAAGTTGGTGGCCAAAGTGGCCGATGAGTTTAAGAAATGATTAATGATGATATAGTCAAGTAAGAAAGTGTGGTACTGATTGTTAAATAAAATGGTATTTGGGAAATCAAAGGTTGTTATCTCTACCCTGGTGGTAGAGTTACTAATGGAGCAGTATAGATGCAAAAATTATTGTGAGAGATGTGTTGAAAATACACAATGTGGATGTGGTTATTGACTAGGTACCAAGATATATGGTCGAGTGTGCTAGTAGTACTGTGAATAGTCCGAGAGACTTGTGTAATAGCCGATATGAAATTATGAAAGAAATGATAATGATGGATTTAGTCCTGGTGACATGATAAATAGGCTTTGAAAATCCCTATGTGATGGGACAGATATGAGAGAGAGAGACGATATGTGACATTGGAGTGATACATACTGGTTAAGTGAAATGATGATGAAGGAGAAATGTATAGAATGAAACACATGTGGAATTGATACATGAGTACAGAATTGTAATTAAAGAAAATTGTTAATGGAAATCTTGGGCATGTTGCCTTTAATGGGAGAAATCGGTGACGAATTATGTGTTAAGTTGTGGAGATGATTAGTTGAACTTGTAAGTATGATATAATGTATGACAGTTAATGAATGGATTGATGGTTGAAGGCTTTGAATTAGCCGATGTAGGGTATAAATTGTAATGTGTGGTCCATTGGGTACCAGTAAAAGGTCTTGAGGAAGTGATTCGCCGTTGTGTTTTGGCGAGAGTTGGTGAACCTGTAGGGTTAGATTCAAACGTTTAGCACAGAAATGGTGCTTGTTAAAGGTAAAGAGTTGAGGTGAAATGGTATGTTGTAGGTTAAAAACATGAGAAAAGAAAATGTGTATATGCGAGTTGTGGCTAAGTGCCAAAGAATGAGGATTTGCCCCTCAGAAACTAAAAGTATAGTAGGCGGGAATTAGATGATTACCCGGTGAATTGCACTGAGAGGCTGTGAGATTCCATAATAGTGTTTAATGTGGAATAAGAAATGTGAAAGAGATTGATGACAAGAGTTAATACTCCGTGGAGATAAAATTCAAAGAAGGAAAATTGTGGCTGTATTGTGCCAATAAGTAAGAGTTGCCTGTGTGGCACAGATTGAATAGGATGTAGCATAACCCTATGGGTATATAGGTTGATATGTTAATTTGGTAGGAAAACCTGCCAAGAGAAAATATGGGCTATATGTGCTAGGTAGCCTGACTTGTGAAAAGAAAGTGAAAAGAAATTGAAAGAAATTGGCTTGGTAAAGCATTGATAGAGCACAACTGTGTGGTGCGCTCCGGTTGTTCACATGTGGTGTCACCGGTTGAGATTGAGATTGGGAAGGACTTGAGGTCTCCCATTGGGCCTTTGAAAGGCAAGACTATTGTGAAATGTGGCTGGAAAGCCAAAAGATAAAAATTTAAATAATTATGTTGGTGTCCGCGCACTGATGGAGCTTCTTGGGTACGGGGGACTGAGATTCTCTGGCTGTATCCCGAGTTAGCTTATGTGCATAGTTGATTTTGCGGACAAAATTCCTAAAAGGTGGGGTGAATATAACACCTCGGGAAATTAAATGTGAATTTATTTGATAAAATGTGGGTTAAAAGGGAAGGATTAGCGAAAATCAGAGAATTATGGCCAAAATGGGCAAAAAGGGCAAAATGGTAATTTGCCAAGAACGTGAACCGAGGCATGAAAAATGGAGTTAGAGATTTAATATGACAAAAATAACGCCGAAAATGGAATCAGGACGGAAAATTGAGTGAGTAGGCAAAATTGTGAAAAAGTGATGAATAGTGACTTTTTAAGTGAAAGATACTGCGGTACGAGTGTATCGATAAGTGTGAAATTTTTATCAATATTTTGAGGAAAGAAAAATATGTTATGGACTGGAAAAATATGTAGATTAAGAATATATGATCAGAATTTTTATCGGAGTGAAAGTTAGATCGCGTGTGGGACCCGCGGGGCCAAAACTCACTTGACCCCCACGCCTCCCTCCTCCTTTTCTTCTTTCTTTTTCTTCTTTCTCCCGTGCCTTCCTCCCTCCATTGAAGACAAGAACCCATTTCTTCTCCTTTGAGCCATTTCTTCATTTCTCCACCAAATCACTTGATTTTGGTGTTGAAATCTATTGTAAACAACCTTCTAGATAGGGGTGTGCAAAATAACCATAAAAGTGGGTCGAACTATGAACCGAACCGAACTGCTCCATAAAATAACCGGTTTTAAAAAACTAGTTCATGAACCGAACCGGTTTTTAAAGAACCGGTTCATGAACCGAACCGGTTTTTAGAACCGGTTTAAGAACCGAACCGGTTTTTAGAACCGGTTTAAGAACCGAACCATTTCCGAACCGAACCGAACCATTTTCAAACCAAACCAAATTAATTTTTATAACTTTATTTTTTAAAATTTTTAATTTTTTTCTTTTCAAAAGAGGATCGACCCGAACCGGTTCCGAACCACTTCCGAACCGGTTCCGAACCGGTTCCGAACCACTTTCGAACCGGTTCCGAACCGAACCGAACCACTTTCGAACCGAACCGAACCACTTCCGAACCGAACCAATTTTGGACCGAACCGAACCACTTTCGAACCGAACCACTTAAACCAATTCGGTTCGGTTTTTCAAAAAAACCGGTTCGGTTTGACCCATGCACATCCCTACTTCTAGATCCATTGGTAACACTTAGAAGCCATGAAACCACCTCCATTGCTGCGTTTTTGGACTGTACAGATCCGAACCATGTTGGGTTTTGGAGTTTTCTTGGAGTTTTGATCTTCTAATGGTTTAGTGAAGCCTTGGTGGTGATCATACAACACATTGTGAGTATATTTGTGGTAGTTTGATGGTTGATTTCATAGATCTAGAAATTTGTGTTCAAACCTTTGATTCTAGATGTGTGATGATAGAGAGCTCAAATGGAAAAATGCTATTAGATGAAAATGCTTTAGAATGATGCATGAAAGCTAGAAATGCTATGATAAATTTTGGTGAAAAAGTTAGGTTTTTAACTTAGGAAAAATTTGTGGAAATTTCATGAAAATGGGTAAGTGATGAAATTTAATAATTGAATGATGAACCATTGGTATAGGTTGATAATGAGATCACATGAGTAGTATGAGTGTTAAAATAAATTGAAAACCTTGTAGAGCCAATCTTTGAGGAATTCGAACCATAGGGTGGTTTGGAGGAAAAATGATGTAAAGGTTGTGAATTTGATGGAAAATGATATAAATATGATGTTTAAATGGATGATGGTATAGTGTGATATAGTGGAATGAGAAGAAATAATGTGTGATTCATGATATAATGGGTAATTTGATCTATAAAAGAGATTGAAGTAAAATGGTATAAAAAATAGCCTTTGGCCTAGGTGATTTAAATGATGATTAATTGTGTAAATGAATGGTTGACATTGGAATTGTATTGATAATCGTGTTGTGGATTATCTAGGTTGCCTCTTTTGGACGCTTTGGAAGCGGGTAAGCTTGGAGCTTACGTTTGGAGCATTGGCTCGGTGTTGAGGTAACCTTTGGAACTGGGGTTTAGCCCTTGTGTGCTCCACCACACCTAGTGGAAGGTTGTGGTTGGATTATGTGGTTATGACATTGTGTGATTGTGTGCTTGTATGCATATTGCTTGATTTTATGAAAATTGTTTGGTCACTGGCCAGTTGACGTGTGTTGGTTTGGACATCCGCTGGGTTCATCCTACGGGAGAATGCCAGTTGGAATGCCATGGTGTTGACTCTGGGAGCGACATCAGGATGATCCAAGCGGGGGACGTCCGCCGGATAGGGCTCATGAGGAGTTCCGGTTGGGTATTACCATGGAGTCTTCTCAACCATGGGAGAGGCGCCAGGACTGTCTCGGGAGTTATATGATGGAGTCCTTGAACATGAATCCATGAGTGGATGTTCTTGGGTTGTCTCCAGTTGGTGGGTGATATTGCATTGCTTGCATATTGTATGATGTTATATTTGCACATTGAGTGAGCCATGGGGTGGAGAAACCTCCAGGGCCCTTGGTTTACTGAGATATATTTATATATCTCACCCCGTGTTGTGGGGCATCATTTCAGGTTAGGTTGAGCCTGGAAGAGTGGAGCATGAGGTGCATATTGGAGGCACCATGTGATGAGCATTGGATAGGGACACATCTCGCATATGTTTTATGCTTTAGACTTAGGCCATGAACTTGTGCATGTTGGAAATGCCATGCTTGTATGTTCATGACTACTTGTTAAGTCTTTCAAATTGATGTATATGTATAACCTTGGTAATCATTGTATATTTGAGTGAGCATGGGACTTGTCCATTGCCACATTCATTGTATTAGAAGCTTTGGTGAATATGTTGTAAAATGGACCATATTTGATGTAAATGGCCATTATGTTAAAGGCTTTGTATATGATACATAATTGAATGAAAATGCATGTTTGAAGGGCCTAGAGCCTAAATTAGAGTATGTTTAAGTGTTGTGTGGAGTACTAAGATGTTAGGGATGGATTACACTACCCTTCTTGGGCTTAAAATGCTGTAATCTGTGACTTTTACTGCATAGTAATCGATTACCCAAGCCTGGTAATCGATTACCATGCAACAGGGGACGAAAAATTGGCTACTGTCTTCACTGGTAATCGATTACTGAGCTTTGGTAATCGATTACCATGTGAGGTAATCGATTACCCAAAGTTGGTAATCGATTACCAGAACAGAGGATGTGAAAAATTGGCTACTGCCTCATTTTGACAGGTGGTAATCGATTACCACCCACTGGTAATCGATTACCACAGTGTAAATTTTGAAAATTTAAGTTTTTCTAGACTAAAAGAAAGGGGTTTAACTTGATGGGTAGAACTCCACATAGTGCGTGGTTTGAAACCACGCGTAGCTTATGTAAAGGGCTAGAACTGGGTAAGAAATGAAAGTAATTTGAGGAGTTTAAATGAGTTGAATAAAAACAAAGAGTAGTGGTGTTGTTAAGCTGAATGCTTCCGCGTATTGCATTTACAATTATGGTGTTGTTTTAATTGATTACGGAAAAGGTTACGGTTACGAAAAGGAATACGAATATGATAGAAAGAAAAAGTTTGCCCGTAATTTAATTAACCCAATTACTGTGATTGTAACTGCGCTTAATATCATAATCAATGTTAACAATACCGGTACGTAACGGGCTGTTACAGGCTGACTTGTGAAGATACTAAGATAAGGCTAAGATAAGAATATTGGGCTGAACCTCATTTACTCCCTAAACCCCTTAGGGCCGTCGGCCAACCCAAGAACATGGGTCCAAAACTCTATAATTTCCTTGGTTCTACTCCCTTATAACTAACCCACTAATTAATAAGTTCCCAAAGTCTTTTAAGTATTTTTAATTTTTATATATGTTACCATTAATTTATTTCTATACTTTTAACTAAGGCTTCGCATGCCTAAAATAAATATTCACTCACCATGACAAATCAAATAATTCCCTAACTTAAATTAATTCCACTCTAGGGAAAATAACTATATAATCCACTAACAACACATGTATTAACATATAATTCGAACTCTACTCATGCATTTGCATTCCTTATAACACTCATATATTTTACTAATTACGTGGGATGTTACATCATCCATTTACAATCCATTCCTTACTTTGTCAAAACTTAGTATCATTTCAATCACATTATCCAATTGCATGCATTCTTAACAATCTGCATATAAATCATAACCTAAAATATGCCTATTTCCCTTTCATCATATACATGCTTTACAATGTTATACAAGGTCCATAAATGACAATTTACAATTCTCCAAATGGTATATAAATATAAAGGAATCTTCAAAATAGAAAAGATAAGTAGTCAACTAGACTTAGCCAAAATGTAGCATGAACAAATATGAAATAATACATAACCCTAATGCAATATACAATGTTCATGCTCTAAGTCTAGCTTATTCCCAAAAGTGGCCTCAAGACGCAAAATGCTCTCTAACTCCATATGCTCATCTTGTGGGCCTCTTGCCCATGGCTCCTGCCCCGCTACAACCACCTGAAATAATGCCTCAAAAGCGGGGTGAGATATACGAATATCTCAGTAACCCAGAGGTTCTGGAGATCACTTCATCCAATGGTTCACTCAGATGTAAATGTGCAATAATGAATCATAACAACCAAAAAGGGATATAACAAGGGATTTGGAGAAGTAGGGATGCATAAGGAGAAACATATGATGAAGCTGGAATGGTCATAGCCAAAATCACGCAACATCCGACCTATTGGCCTCGGCATATAGCCTACGGGCTCTCATTCAAGAATGTGTTTCTTGAACATCACTCAAGACACTCTCCATCCAATTAACCCGAGACATTTCTAGAGTGCTCCTCAACGAAGAAAAGCTCTATGACCCCAGGTCAACTGGAACTCTCTCACGGAGACCTTTCCAGTGGCAGTCCGTAACGCCATAAGGCAATTTATCTACTGGCCAGAGATATGGTACATCCTATGTACCCAATATATATACATATGCATGAGCATGTTATAACCACATCATTGACATACAACCTCCAACCACTACCCCAATGGGCATGGTGGAGCACATACGAGGTTTGACCCCAATACCAAGAGATTACATTATTGAAGCTCCCAAGCTAGGTAGCTCCAATGCAAGTTATGCAATAGCTCAGTTCACCCAGAAATTCCTACACAAGGTCATTCTCACGTTCATTAGAACCACATCAAGACCACTCATTTGGTCATTCAAGCATTCATGCAATTTTAAAATAATTACTTACCACAATCCTTTTGGTCAAGGACCAAAAGCAATCCACCTAGCTCAATCCTCAAGTATCACTTCCATGGGAGGAAACCTACAACGACCACACAAAGGATCATCAATTCAATTATGCATCAAATTGCAATGCACATAATGAACTCCCACAAACCCTATAACCCCGTTTCGGCCATTAAGGCATTATTTGCCAAACCATGTTGTTAATTTTACTTCAACGCTCCCATGGCTTTCTAAGCCTGCCACAACACCAATTCAAGTTCAAAACGTCATTCAATTATAATCAACACCATTTTTCCTAAACTTCCTCATTATGACCGAGAATTATATCCATACACATCCGATGATTTTTCTTCCAATTCACACACATCACACTATCACATAACCTGTTTAAACTTGGTTCAAACCCTCTCAACACCAATTACATCAATTTTTCATCATCATTCTTTATTTCCACCTACAAGGCCGAATTGTGCATGTCCATATACTAAGGAATATCCAATCCAACTCCACACTTCAAACACATCATACAACCTATAATTAACCAATACAACTACTCTACAACTCAATTATACAATCACACTACAATCTCCATTCACAAAGTCTTGTTCATGAACACAAAATTTGCCTAAGCTAAACCATTTTTCCTCAATAAATTTTATGAGTTAAATCATCATAAAATATCATTTTAAGACATATTTATCTAATACACATTTTCAATTTGAGGTCCATAACCCCATCAATCCACACACACACAACTTAGGGTTTATAAATTCAATCAACCAAATTATCCAATGAAAAGTGTTGAAACTTACCAAGGATTAATGCCTATGACTCCTCCACAAAATACCCAAGCAATGACTTGATCAACAACATCGAGAACACCAAGTTTCCTCAAAATTTCGTGGCAATGGGTCCAAGTTTTCTCCTAAAATAGTGAGTTTTAAGACTCGAGAGTAGCATGGTGGGTTTGTATGGTGTTTTACTTAAAGTTTGATGTAGAATTTTGTTGATTTTGATAGAGTTTTGAAGTAATAATCAAGGAATGATATTTCACTCCTTCCAAGCACATAGGCCGCGGGTTTTGCAAGTTGAGGAGGGGAGAAGAACATGAATAGTGGTATTGGCTCATGTGTCATGTTATAACTTAAGTGGGGTGGGTCTCACTGCAACCTCGTGCAATTCAAATTAATTCAATTCTCCAGCTTAAACCACTAAACTCCAATTAATTCCTAGACTATTTAGAAACTTCAAATTTTAACATTCACTAAAGTCCTTTAATTGCCCTTGAGTAGATGAATTCGGAGTTTTCCGGTCATTCGCTGAAATCACAGTTTTAAGCTGTTAAGTGCATTGTGGGCACACTTCTCCAAAACCCTAATTTCAATCAACTTTCATCAGAAATCATAATTATTAGTCCTACGTATCATTTCCAACTTATTTTCAAGCCTATAGCTCAAAATTCATTCGGCGCATTTTTCGGTTCGACTGTACCGCTGTATTTTTACACGGTAAAAATACTATTCATCAAATTTCCAGAAACTTGCCTAACCACTCAATTTTTTTGTTCTGAATCCATTTCCAGTGTTAGTTTTCCCATTTGAGACCTTCTACTCACATTCCATTTCCTAAGGTTACGTGTTTGATAATTTACCGTTTTACCCTTTTACGTATTTTGACTCAGAATTCAGGATTTTCACTAATCCTACCCTTTAATCCGTATTTTAAACTTAATTATGTGTTTTGGAATTACGAGGTGTTATAATATAATTTGAAAATTTGTTAATTTTTTTTGTTTCTCTTTTTGATACCATAGTCAAGAATTGCTCCAGGAAGATTCTAGTCGAGTTCCTCTACACATGGATTTAGAGCTTACTCAGGAGCAACACAAATGTTTAAGGAGATTCTTTCCTAGCATGGAGGATCAAAACAAGAATAGTTTGGAATATGCAACTTTTATTAGCAATAGTGGAACCTTTGGTGATTTTGATGCCATCAATACTCAATACACTATGGATATGAAATCTTGGTGGCTACTTTATGGTACTTTTGCACTGATGCTTCAAAAGATAGCATTGAGACTTATGCAATAACCCTCCTCTTCATCATGTGTGGAACGCAATTGGAGTACTTATTCTTTTGTGCATTCCATGAAGAGGAATAAGATTACTCCAAAACGTGTTGAACACTTGGTTTATGTGCATAACAACCTTCGACTCTTATCCAGAAAGAGTCCTAGTCATGAACATGGAGAAAATCGAATGTGTGACATTGTTGGAAATACATTTGATTCACTTGATGATGTTGGATATCTTGGAGTTTCTAGTCTTTCCCTTGACGAGCCAGAGAAAGAGGCCATGATTCTTCAAGATAGAGATGAAAATAATTGAACTTGTAAGTAGTCTACACTCTACACATTATTTTTGCTTTTATTTTTATGTTATGGAATTTAAATATTTGATTGATTATATGACTTATTATGGGCTGCTATATGTATTAAATGTAAAATATTATATACATACATATATATATATATATATATATATTAAAAATATTATTTAATCAAAATGTGTCAAAGTCTAACATTTTTTAGAATTAACATGTCAGAGTGTCTTGTCGTGTCCCGTGTCAGTGTCAGTGCATAGTTTGTTAGTAGGTAGGCACTCAATGTAGAATGACTACACTTGACCATTAAATGGTTCTGCGACCCTCTTGATGAGCATGCATGTATGTGAACAAGAGGGGAATAAATTAAATTTTCTATATTTAAATCTGTGATGACAAATTACAGTAGCATGACTAAGGAGGCATCTATACTTGATATTTGGTCTATCAAAAAAAAAAGGAGGCATCTATAAAGTTTGTAAAACCTACCCCTAGCGCTCTCAAATATTGTTCATCTGCCTCAGCCGTGGTTGAATGGCACAGAGCCAGAATTATCTCACCTAAAAGTTCAAGTTGGCAAGTGATAAATCTGTAATGATTTTATATTATATCTTTCTAACACATCCTATCATGTGAGAGCTCTTTAGGCTTGAAGCGTAGATATTGCACATGACTTTTTTTTTTGTCTTGTGCTTATTTAATTCCATTAGAAAGTGGGGGCGACGAGGATCGAAATCATGACACCTAAAAGCTTAAGCTAGTAAAGATGGACCTTTAATGATTTTATATTATATATCTCAAATATATTTCTTTTGCTCTCAAGCTCTTTCAAAACTCATTTGTTGTTTTAGATCTATAAAATAGGTCCCACGATCTTTTAGAGATTATGAGATTTATTCATTATAAAATAAAACTCTCTGTACCAAAAAAAAAAAAACTCTGAATAAAGGATCAAATTTTAGATGTATTTCTTTTGAAATTCTAGCATCTCTTGTTGTGCAGACACACCATTCTCATGAGCTTGTAATGCTCCTCTTTATGCATATGATCTGTCATCATTTATAATTGTCTCTTCCATAAACACTACTAACTCAGAAATCCTACCTTAAAGATTCTTTTGTATAGAACGCTAGTCACCTTTAACAAGAAGCTTGTGTGTTTACTTGCATGCTATGTATAGTTGCTATGGCAATCCACCTACCCCATTGCATTTCCTTACAGACTTATCAGCAAGTTGAAGAGATGCCAAAGTGGGTTTCAACTCGGTGATCTCCAGAGATTTACAAACAGACAAGGGCATTAGATTTATACTTGCCCCAAGATCACACAAAGCTCTGCCAATTTTTGTGTTTCCAATTTCAATAGGAATATTGAAGCTCCCTGGATCATGACGCTTAGGCGAGAACTTCTCCATAATAATAGCACTGCACTCTTCAGTAAGTGCAACAGTTTGGCATTCCTGCAACTTGTGCTTTCTTGACAAGAGGTCTTTCATAAACTTGGCATAGTTGGGTATGCCAGCCAAGGCTTCAGCAAAAGGGATATTTATATGCAACTTCTTAAAGATATCAAGAAATCTGCCATATTGTTGCTTCTGAGCATCCTTCTTGAATCTTTCAGGATAAGGTGTCATGGCCCGCACATATTCAGGATTCAGCTCAAACTTCTTCTTTTCAGCAACAACAAGGGGCTCTTTTTCTTCACCTTTCTGAATAGGTGTCTTGACATCAGAAGGAATCTCCTCTTCTTTTTCTGGCTCCTCAACCGCCTTAAGCTTTTCATTAGCTTTCGCCTTTGTGCTTTGCTTTTCTGGAGCTGCGACCACCTTACCACTTCTAGTTGTGATAAAAATACAATCCTCCTTGGGATTTTTAACTGTTACTAGAGGAAGTGCCTGGAGTTCTATCAGCAACTTATTTAGTCAACTGACCAATTTGATTTTCCAAATTCCTGATAAAAGCACTCATGTTTTTCGTATTGGCCCTGGTCTCTTCCATGAAGGCATTGGAGTGTTGATCCATTTGTCCAACTAACCTCTCTAAATCAGAAGGTTCCTTAGCTTGGACTGGTGGAGGCTGCAAGTAGTTGTTGGAATTATAATCAAGACCTGTGCCTTGACCTCTCATCTGAAAATTGCTACTTCCAGAATGAAAATTTTGGTTCCTTGGAATGTTTCGTGGTGGAGACCTTTGCTCGTACCATACGCCATTCACCTGCACTTGTTGAGGAGAGTCAGAAGATAATAAAGATGAGCTGCTCACCCTTCCAATATTCACAAACCATAGATGTGGCTTGGAAATAGAGAGTTGCATCTTATCTAAACTTGAGGTTAGATTTGCTAATTGTTGTGATAATAACTTATTCTCAGCTAGAACCACATCATTGTTATCCAGGTGCAGAATACCCCTCTTAGGCATAGCTGTCAAACCTTCATTTTCATTGGCAGCCATTCTTTCTATCAACTCAAGAGTCTCATTTGCTCTCAAGGATTTGATGCCACCACCTGCTGCAACACTCGGCACCATCCGAACTTCAGGTTTACACCCATTGAAAAAAATCCGGACCTGATCACCATTAGTCATGGGGTAATGAGGACATCTCCTCATTAGATCTTTAAACCGGTTCCATGCTGCACACATAGTTTCACCCTCAGTTTGAGTGAAATGGGTGATATCATTCACCATTTGATTAAATCTTTCCATGGAAAAGAACTCAGCAAAGAACTTGTTTGATAGAGTCTCCCATGATGGAATACTTCTTGCTGGTTGCCTTTCCAACCAATTAAGGCTTTCCCTTTAAGAGCAAAGGGAAACAGTCTCAGCCTGACTGCATCATTGGACACCTGGGGGTGTTTAGTGGAATCACAGATCATCAGAAATCTTTCAATGAACCTCATCAGCCTCTCCACCAAACTGAGCTCGCTCTACCAGCTGAATATTGGCAGACTTGAGCTCCCAATTGTTTTCCACTTCTGGATGAACAATGCTTGAATTTGGTTTGTTGAACGCTGGTGTAAGAATTTTATCCATGAGCGGATTGTCCACTTCATCATTATTTCCAGCCATTGTTTGTGCTTCTTCAAACAGAATTCCTAACTCGTTGAATGCAAGCTTCTTTCGAGCAAGTTTTCTGTTCCTCTTTTCTACTCTAGTGATTTCCAAATTAAGTGGGAATTCTGGGAGTGTACCTCGCATACAACTCAGAAAAGAGATCAGTAGCACTGCTCAAATAAAAATAAATATAAAATATAAAATAAAATTTAAAAAAAATATTCACAAATCCAATCCTAAAGATCAAGATTATATGATATCAGAAACGCCAATCCCCGAAACGGCGCCAAAAACTTGATGCTCTCCGACAAGTATACCGATCGCACAAGTAATAAAGTGATAAGAAAAGTTCGTCTCCACAGGGATTGAGATCTAATATCAATTAAACTTTTTCTTAAAGAATGGAAAAGATTCAAATAGTTTGTTTGACAAATATTGTCAAATTGAATGAAATTGAAATCTGAAAAATAAAAGACTTATTTTTGTATTTTGTTTTGAAGAAATAAGAAATAAGAACAAAGAATTGATTTCTGTAAAATATGAAAGAACATTGCAGCCAGGGTTCATTCACCAAATGATCCCCGCTTTTTACTCCGGATTGATTTACAATAATCATCTATATAATCACTCAGATGAATTATCATAAAAAAAAGATTTAATAGTTAACCCTCAATTCCTTGCAGGGTTAACCCTTTAATCCCATGAGAAACCCCAATTCCTTTCAATGTTTCTCATGGGAGCAAGCAATGGGCGCGATAATTTAAGCATCTACAATCAGATAAACGTTTATTCCTAGCACGCATACAGATCGTTATCTTACCCTCTTTCAAGATCAAATCCACAATATTCCTATCTAGGGTTTTGATCCTCAGAATATCCCCAACTATCAGATCGATCAATTCTAACAAAGAAAATATCAAATTCGCACAGAGTAATGATAAAGATAATTATATAAATCAAAAACCATAAACCAATCATTCGTATCAAGGGTTCACATATGGATCGTGACCTTGACTACAATAAAGAGATCTAGCCAATCAACATCATGATTGCTGATCTAAAATTCAACATAAACTAAAATAAAAGATAAAGAAAATACAAAGAAGGAGATGAAGAACGAAGAACGCGAAGAATTCCTCTGTCTCCTTTCCTCCCAAGTCCAGATCTGCCTCCGAATGTATCTGCCCTAATTCTGTAAAAGGGTTATTTATAATATATTTCCTTTTTTCCAAAAATGCCCTTCCGAAAACATGGTACATCCATCCCGCAAACAGGCGCCAGTTGGCGCCAGGTTGGCGCAAGTCAGCGCAACGTTACTGCCTGATATGAAAAGTCAGAACTTGATGTTCGTGAAACGGCGCCAGTAAGCGCCATAGGGGCGCTACTTGACGCCACTTCTTTCTCCATTTGGGCGCCTAGTAGCGCCACTTTTCCTTCTTCTTGGGCGCTACAAGGCGCCATGATTCTGCACATAATTTTGCCTTGGTTTGGCGCTAAGTGGCGCCACATTGGTGCTACTTAGCGCCACTTTACTGACTTCGCTGCAAAGTTCGTAAACTGGCGCGGGTTCGCGCTAGTGTGGTGCCGGTCCGCGCCATGCTTCTGGGATTATGGACTTGCATCAACACCCTTTAATAATTTGTAGTTTTCACTCCTTTTACCTGTATAAATACAACCAATAGGTGAGAAGTATAATTGAAAATAAAGAATCAATATAATTAGCAATTATATATATACATATAAGTTACTCTTTTATGCATGAATTCTTATCAATTTTAACACAGAAAACTACACTTGCTAGAGGCACTTCTTGCTAATAACTTAGGAATTTTTGCATGATGCCTAGGATTTGTGAAAATTGAATTGTGTAAGAAATGGATTGATAAGTAATTGTATGATGTTGTAATATGATTATATGATGAGTATGAGTGTTGAATCGGATTGAATACCCCTAGATTGATGGGCATGAGTAATTCGACCTATTGAGGTAATGGTTAGTTGACGATGTAAAATTGAAGAGTATGTGAATAGCTATGAATTGGTGAGTAGTGAGGGGTAATGTGATTGAAAGGGGTAAATTATTGGTTGTGTGCCATTGGGCCTAAGTGATTCTAATTGATGATGAATTGTGCAAATGAATGGCTGTATGGAAATTGTGTTGATGATCATGTGGTTGATCATATAGGTTGCCTCTCACAGAGGCTATGGAAGCAGATTAAGCTTGGAGCTTACGTATGGAGCATTGGCTCGGAGTTGAGGTAAACCTTTGGAACTAGGGTTTAGTCCCTTATGTGCTCCACCACGCCTAGTGGAAGGTTGTGGTTGGAATTTGTGTTGTTGAACCTTGTGTGAATATGTATGTTCATGCATTATTGCTTGATTGTGTGACATGCTTGGAGTATGTTGTGTGTGAATTGTTTGATCTCTGGCCAGTAGATGTGTATTGGTTTGGACTTCCGCTGGATAATTTCGCTGGGGATTCCAATCGGGTTTTTTTCCGTGGGACTGACTCTGGGAGCGGTACCAGGATGATCCAAACGTGGGACTTCCGCTGGATAGGGCTCATGAGGAGTTCCAGTTGGGTTTTGCCATGGGGTCGTCTCAACCATGGGAAAGGCACCAGGAAGATTCCGGGAGTTATACGATGGGGTCCTTGAACGTAATCCAGTTGTGGATATTCTTGGATTGTGCCAAGTTGTGATATTGTATGTGATGCATTTCATACTTTGTTATATGTTGCACATTGAGTGAGCCATGGGGTGGAGTGATCCTCTAGTACCCTTGGTTTACTGAGGTATATTTGTATATCTCACCTCGTGTTTTGGGGACATCATTTCAGGTTAGGTTGAGCCTGGAAGAGTGGAGCATGAGGTGCATATGGAAGGCATCGCATGTTAGAGGATTCAGTCGGAGACATTTAGCATATGATGTTATGTTTTGAATTGAGGCCATGAACTTGTGCATGTTGAAAATGCCATGCATTTGTAAATTTATAACTATACTTGATGTATATGTATCTTATGTGTGAGCATGGGATCTGTCCATAGCCACCTATGATGTATTGGAAGCATGTAAATGTAATCTAAAGGGGCTTTATCGTTGGGGTTGCTTGTTGTTGCTTGGGCTGTTATCTGGTTGGGCACTGGTTGATCTTTGCAGGTGACTTTAGGTGCTGGCGTCAAAGATATATTGTAGCAACTCCTGGCCACCGTTTGATCTCCTCTAATCATCGCGGCATTGTTGTCCCTCGCCACTAACTTCATTGCCAAGTGCGGATGCGACACACTTGCTTCAAACACGGCGAACATCCGTCTGCCGAGAATGACATTATAAGCTTATTGGGTGTCAATCACCAGGAATTGGATTTCGGCTGAACTTGACGTGGGTGGCGTTCCCAATGATAAACACAGGTTTATCATTCCGAGCGGATTGGTAGTTGTTGCATTGAAACCTGAAAGTTCACTTGCAACTGGGGTTAAGTCATTAATTGTAAATCCCAAAGCCTTGAGACATGGTAAAAACAAAATATCAGCAGAGCTGCCGTGATCTACAAACACGCGGTTGACGCCGAAATTGCCGATTATTGCTTGAATGACTAAAGGGTCGTCATTTCCGGGAAGGACATCGCCCAAATCGCTGTAATCACACATGATTTTAGGCTTGACTGGACCTGAATCTACTTTTACTTTGCTGATGGCTTTACCAGCTACCGCCAAACACTGTTTCAAGTGTCTTTTCCTGGCGTTGACCGTTTCTCCGCCTCAGCTTAGCCTTCCTGAAATCATGTTTATTACCCCATGCTTGATGACTGCTGAATCTTCATCATCTCCTTCTCGCCTTCCTTTATCGCTTCGGTCCGGTTACCTGCTACGTTGGCGGTGTCGCTTGATGTTCCCAGCGCCCCGTAGATTGTCGCCCACGCGTCTTTGAGCCCTACCTTTGATAAGTTCATCAATCTCATCTTTGAGATGCCTGCATTCTTCGGTACTATGGCCGTTACTGCGGTGGTACTTACAGTATACGGTGCCTTCTTGGGTCTGCTATTAGTGTTTTTGGCTGTCTCGCCATTCTTCCTTTGGCTGTCTCACCGGTTTGCAAGACGCAGTGAGACTGCGCCCTGGTGCGTCTTGCCCCAATGGGCGATTGACATATTTAGAGGGTTTGTGGCCCTTCCTTCGTTCTTCACCGTGGTCTTTGTCTTTACCAACTTTCCTTTCTTGGGTGTGGGCGTTATCCACTCGACTCCCTTTGTATTCTTCGATACGCATAAACTCTTGGGTTTTCCGTTTGACCTCTTCTCGGTCAGTGATTTCATGGAGAGCAAGTTCGTTGGCGAACGCTCCTTGTCGCAAACCTGATAGGAGGATATGTAATTGTAACTTAAGGTCTAGGCCTTGTACCTGCAGGGCTTCTTTATCGAAGCGGTCTAAAAAGGACCTAAGGGATCCCCCTGATTGTTGGGGAACCTTTTCAAGGGAGTGGACGGACCTGGGTACTGGACGGCTAGTGGCAAAGAGAGTTTGAAACTTACTCACCAAGTCATCCCAGGATGCAATGCTACCAGTCGGTAACGTGGTGTACCAGGTTAAGGCTCTCCCGCCCAGAAGCGTCGGAAAAGTCCTGCACATGAGGAGATCGGTTTCGCCATGAAGGGTCATTGCTGCTTCAAAATTTTGAACCCACTCAAAGGGATCAATGTCTCCCACATAAGTAACGATATTGGACGGTCCCTTGAAACCGAGGGGTATAGGTGTTAGGCACAGGCTATCAGTTAGGGGTTTATTGCGTCCTGAGGTATTAACGGGTGTTACTCGTATATTTGGGATATAAGCCTGCAAGGCTGGTGGTGGGCGAGGCATTTGGGGGGCCTCAACGGAGCATGAGAGAGCTGGGCCTTGATGGGCGCCATACTAGGGCTGGCCGGGAATCGCACCTGACCCTTGGGGTTGTGGAATGATAGCGTTATGGGGTGTACTTGGTAACCATGGATGGGAAAACCAGTTTGGAAAGGTTGAGGGAAAGAAGCAGCTATGTTATGAGTGTAAGGCTCAGGGTGATATGGGGCGACCATGGGGATTTGATGATCATGGTACATGGTTGCTGGCTGACTTCGGGCCGGTTGTGGACGATGGGCGAGTGGAATGGCCCGTGGGATTGTAGTGGGGAATGGCATTCCAAAAGGAACTCCCGGTGGTGGGGGTTGGTTTGGGATTAAATTTTCACCTTGCATTTCACATCTACGCGATGATTCAATGGTGCTATCCCAGCACCTGCTGGTGGTGGTTGTGGGTCAATCGATTGCAGTACTGGAGGGAGAGGCTCGCCAGCGGCTCACTCAACTGGTGCTGAATGCATGGATGGTGGGGAGTTCGAATGTACTATTTGCACGTGACCCTCTGGGGTAACTGCTCTAGCTTGTTCTGCTCTTATAGTCGTGACAACCATGTTTAGTTATCAAAACGTGCAATGCGTCTTGTGGATCTTTGGTAAGAGAATGGGAATAGAAGTTTATAGTTTCCCACAAACAGCGCCAATGTACCGTTAGAATCTATAAGCCCACTATGTTCCCTTTGGGGACGATGTCACTGTATGGATGATAACTATAGCTAAGGTAAAGACCAGGCTATAAGGTATCGTTCCAAGTATGAAGTAAGCTAATAACAATGGAAGATAGGTGTGTGTATATGAGATTAAATAAGAATGGGCATAATAACGAACATAAGATGACCCCTTCTATAAGTGGAGGGTAGTATTTATAGGGGTTGGGTGCGTTAGGGATTAACATGTAGAGGTCAACGCTCTTTGGGGTTCGTAGGGAGTGACTGACATCACAGTGGTAGCAGTGATATAGTGCCTGCTCCTGGCGGTGTCAGCGTGCGACAGTGGGGCGGTTATCTCTTATGGAGCATGGGGCGGTTTGTAGGGTGCTAGGGTTCCTAGGTGAGACATTTTGGTGTCTCACCTGGGAACGCGAGCCACTTTGGGGCAAGCGTTTGGGGTCATTCGTTAGGGCTGATGTGTGTGTGAGGAGCTTGGGCTTCAGCTGCTGGGCTTCTTGTGGATTTGGGCCACCCAGGATAAGGAGTTGTTGGGCTTCTTGTGGGGTTGGACTATCCGGAAGACATAGTATTTCAAATTCATGAAATAGATCTCTAAAACGATTATCATTGGATATATAACCAATAGGCACAATTATCGAGAAAATAATATCAATCGAACTATGCATACAATACCTAAAACTATTATCATTCAACATATTGTAATCTTCAAATCAAATCAATTGTGCATACAGTGTCACAAAATCATTGCATATTTATCCATGTAATTCCTTCTAATACATATTGGGTCACGAAATCAATGCATATTGATTTTTCAAATTAATATATCAGAATACTTATATTAACTTCAACGAAAACTACCGATATATTACAATATATTTTGATACATGTGTAATTAGTATGTTGTTAGACAAATAAGAGAAGTTCCAATTGATACGAAAGAAAAACGAACAATCAGTACCTAAAACGAACAACATACTAATTACCCATATGTATCATATTCATACAGTACCTAAAAAGCCGATTCAATCAGTACTTAAAACTATGGTCTTTTTATTATACTTCAACGAAAACTACCGATTAACTTTTATTAAGAAAGAAGCATATTTGAATTATGCCAACTAGAATATATCTACGGTTTTGCAAATTGTGAATTGTCAATGCACAAAAAGACACAAATTGATATAGAAAAAATTGAATCAGATTCATGTTTGCGATTGACATGGATTTGGATCCGTAAACGATAAAACATGAATTCAGAATTGGGAAAAACATAAATTTTAGAAATCCTAACTTTTCAAAATGAAGAATCCAATCATAACCATACATGCAAAATCATGAATTTCAAAACACAACTCTGATACCACGTATTAGCTTGTTCAAAATATATCATCTCATAAATAAGAACATGATAAAGGATCTTGGAAATACATGATTTTCATAAAGATAAAAAACATACCCGGAAACGATGATGAGGGGTTAACAGCAGTCATCATCTTGTGAGCAATTGTGTTGGGGTAGTTTCTGTCTCTAAGCCTTCTTTCTTTATATGTATTCTGATGGAGAGAATGACATTAGGGTTGAATGAGAGAGAGGACCATTCCTAATATATATATTCCATAACTTGTAATCTGATAAGTCCATCATATACCAAATAAATTGTATGATTGAGATTAGATTTATCAGTAATTAATTGGGCCATATAACATTTAATGGACAATATCAAGAATCTTAATATTATAATTATAATAAAATCTTTTTAATATTATAATTGATTCTTGAAATTTCTAACCGACAGGACATGCTAGCAGAACAATTATTATATATTATATTTAAATTGACTTGGAAAGTGTTACGGATAAGTTTCCCTGAAACTGCCGTCCTATGATATCTCACTAGGAGATACTGCCAAATCTCAACAGTTGGAACAAACTAATTGAGGCCAACTAAGTCGGACCGAATCTCAACTGAAGAAGGGAGAGGGTCCGACTGATGGGGGAGCTCAGCGACTGGAAACCTAGCAAGGTAACCCTATAAATAAGAGCTCAGACATCCCAGGTATTCACCTCTGAATCGCCTTGCTTATTCCACTCATTGTGCACACACCACTCTTTGGTTGTAAAACCTATTGCTTGTGCGCAGTGATTGGGACCTCGGCATTTAAGCCTAGTATATCAGACATATACACTATCTCTGAGCGCATACCATCTGGTATAGCAATACGGTCTACCTCGGACCTAACATTGGCGCCGTCTGTGGGAAATCGGTAAAATTCGATTCCCATACCACAATGACCAACACACGATCCACGTCAGACAATGCTCAGGCACCATCCCACCAATCTGCTTTGGAGCAGCTCCAGGCCACCGCTAGCCCGGTCTTGGTGGACGTACACGTCGAAGGGGTCAGATTACAGGGGCCGACTCCTAGACCTTAAATCGGGAACACAACGACCGCAACTCGCCCACCTGAACCACCAAATGTTACCACAATGGCGATGGGCGCAATCCTTCAGCGGATGCAGGAGATGGAGAACAGATTCCTAACCCAGCAACGATTGGACGCGGAAAGAATGGTGACACTCGAAGCTGGATTAAGAGACCAGACCGCTCAAGGCGAAACCGGAAGTGGTTCACAAGCCCAGAATGGGGGAAACCCGCACCAAAATGCTGGCGGAAACGCTAATACAGGCAATGGTGGGACCCAACACCAAAACGCCCCCGCTGCCGAAGTAAATGTCCTGGAGAATCTCGCTCTTCACCTCGGCAATCAGCAAGAGGTCGGAGGCCAGAACAACTTCAACAACGAAAATTACCTGAATGATGATGAAGCTAATGATAGCCCATTCACAGAAAGACTCATGAACTTGGCCATTCCCCCGAGATTCAAGAGCACCAGAATACCTCCATATGATGGGAGTCAGGACCCGGAAGCCCACTTGGAGGCCTTCAAGACTGAAATGTTGTTTAACGGGATCACAGGACCCATCAAGGCCAGAATCTTCGCAACAACTCTAACGGGACAGGCAATGACCTGGATCACCAGGCTTCCCAAAAATTCAATTGACTCGTTTGAAGATTTAGCTCGGACTTTCCGCCTCAACTTCGCAACAAGCAAAGTGCATCCCATGCCGGCATATGCACTGGGAAGAATTCGCCAGAAAGACAACGAATCGTTAAGAAAATACCTTGATCGATTCAAAGATACAGAACTCAAGGTCCGCGGTCTCACCGAAGCCTTCCACCTCCATTTAATCATTTCAGGGTTAGATGGTGACTCCCCTCTTGCTAGATCAATCTACAAGAACCCGGTCAATGACCTCGAAGAGTTCCGACGTAGGTCAGACAAATATATCGACGTGGAGGACATGCAGCAGGTTTACGTCGAATCTCGTGGGCGAAGCCCGTCAAGAAGGAGTCCAAACAAGAAGAACGGAAGAGATCGGGATCACAAGGGGCCCAAAAAAGGAAACGAAGCTCGTGAGAAGAGGGCGGAAGATCGCTCTCCTAGGAGGAAGTTTGAAGACTACACCCCACTGAACATGCCCAGATCCAAGATCTGGAGAGAGGTAGCTCAAACGGAAATGCGAAACGTCGATCGACCTCGTCCCCTCAAAGCAAAGAGTGGACTTGACAAGAGCAAATACTGTGCATTCCATGACCAAAACGGCCACGTTACGGACGACTGCTGGGACCTTCGAGATGCAATCGAAAAACACGTCAGAGAAGGGAAGTTGAAACAGTACATAATTCGTACACAGGGGAAGAAAAACAACAAGCCAAGACAAAAAAGCCGAAGCCGAAGCCGAAGTCCGAGGCGAGGAGACAAAAGAGACCAGAGACAAGACCGCAATGCAAAAGGCAAAGAAGTCGACGACAGAGCTGAGACTTTCCCTGAAGCAGAGTTCGAGTGCAATGTAATTAGTGGGGGATTGGGTGGAGGAGGAGACTCAGCGAACGCCCGAAGGAAATACTTGAAGGAGGTCATGTCCATCAGAGACCGGCCGACTTTCAAAGTGAAGGACAACGAGCCCGAACCCCCTCTGATATATTTCACCAGAGAAGAGCTGGCAAGGGTCGTGCCAGGACATACTGATGGATTGGTAATCACTGGAGTGTTAGTGAATTGCCGAGTCAGGAGAATTTTCCTTGACCACGGAAGTTGTGCGGACATAATTCTCTGGGATGCTTTCCAGAGAATGAATTTGGATGAGAAGGACCTGAAACCATGTGTTACCGAGCTATTGGGGTTTAATGGAGCACCATCCCCTCCAAAAGGTTATATCGACCTCAAACTAACTCTTGGCACGAAGGATTCCTTCCGTACGGAGAGGGTTCGTTTCGTGGTAGTAGACACCTCCTCTTCTTATAACGTAATCATTGGCGTCCTACCATTCATGAATGGGACATGATGATATCTACTAAGCATTAACTCATGAAGATGCCAGGACCAAATAATGAAATCGTCACAATTCGTGGAGATAAAAAAGAATCAAGGGAATGCTATTATGAGACCATACGAGCCCATCATGGTGACCCAGCATCCCCCCCCCCCCCCCCCCCCCGAGTAAGGGGGAAGGATCGAAAGATCGGTCCTTGAGGGCGGGCGGCAGAGAGGTCAACTTAGTCGAGCTCGACATGAGGGAGGAGCTACAATCGCCACGTCCACAACCCGAGGGTGAGTTAGAAGAAGTCGAGATCCGTGGAGATGGCCAAGGGCACACTAAGGTCGGAAAGTCTTTGGAGCTTGAGTTTCAGAACGAACTCGTCTCATTCCTAAAGACAAACTCCGATGTGTTTGCTTGGAAGGCCTCGGAAATTCCTGGAATTGATCCAGCCTTTTGCTGCCATAAGCTCTCAATGTATCCAGGATCGAGGCCGGTATCCCAAAAGAAAAGGAAGATTGGGGTGGACAGACGACAAGCTCTAAGCGAGCACGTGAACGAACTCCTGGAAGCCAGATTTATTCGGGAAATACAGTACACTACATGGTTGTCAAATGTAGTAATGGTTAAAAAACCAAGTGGAAAATGGAGAATTTGTGTTGATTACACGGACTTAAACAAGGTCTGCCCAAAGGACTCATATCCAATGCC
This sequence comes from Gastrolobium villosum, assembly GCA_032173675.1. NCBI lineage: Eukaryota > Viridiplantae > Streptophyta > Magnoliopsida > Fabales > Fabaceae > Gastrolobium > Gastrolobium villosum. The sequence goes on from JAVKPL010007547.1 coordinate 24,732, forward strand.
TAGCATTGACCAGCTAGTTGATAACTCATCCGGTTTCCAGCTGCTTTCATTTATGGATGCATATTCGGGATACAATCAGATCCCCCTTCATCCAGATGACCACGAGAAGACAGCTTTCATCTCAGAAAAAGGAAATTTTTGTTACAACGTCATGCCTTTCGGCCTCAAGAATGCTGGGGCAACTTACCAAAGAATGATGAACCGAGTCTTCCAGGCGCAGATCGGAAGAAATCTGGAGGTCTACATTGACGACATGATCGTCAAGTCGATAAGCACTTCAGCACACATCGCCGACCTCGGAGAGACTTTCGAACAGCTAAGAGCTCGGAAAATCAGGCTGAACCCAGCCAAATGTGCTTTTGGAGTACCAGCAGGAAAATTCCTAGGGTTCATGCTTACGAATCGTGGGATAGAAGCAGACCCCGACAAATGCAGGGCGGTACTGGAAATGAAGCAGCCAGAAAACAAGAAGGAGGTCCAACAACTTACAGGCCGCCTTGCCGCACTGACCAGATTCCTTCCCAAGTCAGCTGAGAAGGCACTGCCTTTCTTCAAACTCCTCAAGAAGGAGGCAGACTTTGGCTGGGGGGAAGAATGCAAAAAGGCATTCGACAACATCAAGATTTGTTTAGCTACTCCTCCCGTGTTAACGAAACCGGAACCCGGAGAAACGTTGATTTTGTACCTGTCCGTGGGGGAAGAAGCTATCAGCGCCGCTTTGGTCCGGGAAACGGATAAGTCCCAGCATCCAATATATTTCGTAGGACGGACGTTGCAAGGGCCAGAACTCCGATACCAGAAGTTGGAAAAAGTGGCATTTGCTCTATTGACAACGGCAAGAAGGCTCCGACCTTATTTTCAAAGTCACCGAATTATAGTACGAACGAACCAGCCCATCAGGCATGTACTGCATAAGCCTGACCTAGCAGGAAGAATGATCAATTGGGCCGTCGAGCTTTCCGAGTTCGACTTGACGTACGAACCTCGGCAGGCAATCAAGTCACAGGCACTGGCCGACTTCATCTTGGAGCTTACCCCGGTCAATGAACAAGAAAAGGTTGATAAAGACCTCTGGACGGTTTATGTGGATGGATCTTCAAACTCTAAAGGGAGCGGTGCAGGGGTGATCATTGAAAGCCCGGAAGGAGTATCAATTGAGCACTCGCTTCACTTGGCATTTCCAACCTCAAACAACCAAGCTGAATATGAGGCATTTATTGCTGGGATTATGCAAGTAAGAGAGCATGGAGCAAAGAGAATTAAAGTTATGAGTGATTCTCAAGTGGTCACTTCCCAGGTTGAGGGAAAATACCAAGCCAAGGGCCCCCTGATGATGAAGTACCTTCAAAGGGTCAAGGAGTTGCTTGCCGAGTTCGACGAGGTATTAATCCAATACATACCTCGGAATGAGAACATTAGGGCCGACATCCTGTCTAAATTGGCGAGCTCGAAAGGATCTGGAAATCACCGCACTGTGATTCAACAGAGCATTTTAGAACCGACATGCGTCCTAATGATAACAACCGACACGGAAGATTGGAGAAGACCGATTGTGGCCTACCTTGAAAAAGGAATCGTGCCAGAGGACACGCAGGAGGCAAAAAAGCTTGTTAGGAACTCGGCCTGCTTTACCATAGTAGAAGGTCAACTGTATAAGAAGGGTTTCTACGCACCCATGTTGAAATGCCTGGATAAAAATGAGGTCGAATACGTGCTGTCCGAAATCCATGAGGGCATCAATGGACACCACATGGGAGGAAAAGCATTAGCTAAAAAGGCATTAAGGGCAGGATATTACTGGCCGACAATGGGGGCAGACGCCATGAAACATGTTCAATGATGTGAACAGTGTCAGAAGCATGCATTAATAATTCATGCACCCCCGGAAGAATTACAAACCATCACGGCACCATGGCCGTTCTTTAAGTGGGGGATGGATCTTTTGGGACCTTTCGCCGCTGCTGAAGGGCAACTCAAGTGGTTGATAGTTGTTGTCGACTACTTTACCAAATGGATCGAGGCCGAACCCCTCGCCACCATTACCTCAGCAAGAATACGCCGGTTCTTTGAAAGAAATCTGGTAAGCAGATTTGGAATTCCTGCAGAAATTGTCACCGATAACGGAACTCAGTTCATAGACAAAAAGTTCCAAGAGCTCATGGCTGACTTCAAAATCAAACACCGGTTTGCCTCAGTAGAGCATCCTCAGACCAACGGACAAGCCGAGTCTGCCAACAAGGTGATAATCAATGGACTCAAGAAAAGGCTTGACGAGGCTAAAGGAAATTGGGTGCAGCAGTTACACCTAGTTCTATGGGGATACAGAACAAGCGTTCAATCCGCCACAGAAGAAACCCCCTTCAGGTTAACATATGGTTGTGAAGCAATGATTCCGGTTGAGATCGGAGAACCGTCCTGGAGAAGGGCACAAAGACTGCAAGGCACCGAAGGCCAAAATGAGGAGCACTCTTGATTGAGCTCGACCTACTGGATGAATGCAGGGAGAATGCCAGGTATAAAAATATGATGGCTAAGCGTCTAGTTACGGCTAGGTTCAATAGGAAAGTGAGACCTCGGTCATTTCAGAGTGGAGACCTAGTTCTAAGAAGAGCTGACATTGGTAATAAAAATGCCAAGGATGGAAAGCTCGCGGCAAACTGGGAAGGCCCGATACGCGATCAGATTAGAGCTGAAAAGGACAAAGTGAAACTAAAGGCCCACGTTACGAGCGTGGGAATGGCGCTTGCAGCATCAGAGGATCGCGCAAATAAGGGCAATCTTGTAATTTCATGCTCACAGCAGAAAAGAAGAAGAAAGTGACTCAATCAATGCATAAAGGAAGACCTAAAATCCCACGCTCACAGCGCGGGAATGGCGCTCAGAGCGTGGGAAGAAGAAAATTGGCAGAAGGTCCCGCGCTGAGAGCGCGAGATCCGCGCCATCAGCGTGGGAGGCGCGAAAGGATGGAAATTCAAATTTCACATTTTTAGGTCAAAGTCTCTTATAAAAAGAGACTCAACCCTTGAAGGAAAAGACATCAGAATACACCACAAGACCTAGAAGGAGCAGATCCGACTGAAGGAGGAGGGCGTTCTTCGCGTTCGTCGTTCCGTTCTTGTATTCTTCTTCTTCTATTTTCAGTTCATGTTGAAATCAGATCAGCGATCATGATGTTGATTGGCTAGATCTATTTCTGTAGTCAGGGGCATGATCCTTTTGTAAACAATTGCTACAAGGATTGAATCATTCTATGTATTGAATTAATATATTTCATCTTTTATCTTGAGCGTATTGATATTATTTCTGTTAGATCTGATCAACCTAATAGGGAATAATATTCTGGGGATCAGGATTCACAATAGGGATGTTGGAATACTGATCCTGAAAGGAGATAAAGATGACTCTCCATGCATGTTCTAGGGATAGACTTGTATGGATTGCAGTCGTGGGATTTATCTACATAATGCTTATTTTCAGGCGGAACTACTAAGGGATTAGGGTTCCAATTGAAGTAAAGGGTTAGATCGCCAAGGGATTGGGATCTAACTAATTATTTCTAAAAGATGATAATTTGTCTGAGTTGTTAATTTCAATAGGTTTTATGAATCAATCCGAAGTAAAATTGGGAACAATTGGTTAATGTACCCTGGCTACAGTCTTCTTCATCACTTTTTCTACAAAAACATTTCTTCATCTATTTTAAGTCTTTTCTAGAAAAATACAAAAACAATTCTTTTACTTTTATTGTCATTTAATTACAATTATTTGTCAACAATCAATCGATTTATCTAACTTAAGAGGACTGGTTATAGTAGTAATTGTTTATCAATCCCTGTGGAGACGATACTTACTTATCACTTTATTACTTGGAACGATCGGTGCACTTGCCGAGATCGCAACAAGTTTTTGGCGCCGTTGTCGGGGATTGTGTTTACAATATTACAAATAACCTTAGATTCTTGAGATTAGATTCTTATTTTATTATTCTTTTATCTTGATTGTGTTGTGCAGGTGTTACTAATAATTTTCTCTGATTTTTATGCGAGGTAGACTTCCACCTAAAGACTTTGTAATAGATTCTGAAATTACAAAGACAGAAAAGCAACTAAGGAAGGCTGCTAGACAGATCATTTGGGAAGATTTGAAGCACACATCTTTACAACCAATTCAAGAAATGGCCGAAAATAACAATGTTGGTCATGGGCGAGGAGGAAATGCCAACAATCAACCTCCAAGACTGTTGAATACAATTTTGACTCCAGTATTCAACAGGGCCAATTCAAGCATAGTCAGGCCAAATGTGGAGGCTAATAATTTTGAACTCAAGCCATCATTAATTTCTTTGGTGGAAAGGGTTCAATTTTCTGGAGCTGATGATGAAGATCCACATGAGTTTATAGACCGATTCTTGATGGTCTGTGATACCACCAAACACAATGGGGTATCTACAGATGCTATCAGGCTTCGGTTGTTCCCTTTTGCTGTTAAGGGAAAAGCATTGAGGTGGATCGAAAGACAACCAGCAAACAGCATTCTGACATGGGAAGATCTATCCAGTAAATTCTTTGATCATTTCTTTTCCATGGAGAAATATAATCAGCTGGTGAATGAAATAACAAACTTTCGCCAGTTGGAAGGAGAATCACTATGTGCAACTTGGAACAGATTCCAAGAATTAAACAGGAAATGTGCACATTATGAAGGAGATGATGATAGAAAAGTGGTGATATTTTTCAATGGAATCACCCCCGAAACAAGGATGATAATAAATAGTGCTGCTGGAGGTTCTATTCGGGAAAGCACATCTGAGCAGGCTATTGAGTTGATCAAAAAGCTTGCAAGAAATGAAAATGAAAGTGTGCTAGTTCCCACACAAAGAGCAGTAATAAAACCAGCAGATAGTGATGTAATATCATTATCTAAAAAGTTTGACAGCTTAAGTGAAAAATTTGACAAGTTTCTAGTGTCAAAGGTTCAAACAACTCCACTGATTTGTGACCAATGCCAAGAAAGTCATGAATCCAGTGAGTGTCCAAATCCATCATCCGAAGATTCACTTCAACAATTACAGGTGAATGGGATCTGGTATGATCAGCGTCCTCAACAACAAAATTTCCAGCGAAATCAAAATTTCCCTGGTAGTAACAACAATTTTCAACGGAGGACTCAACGATCAGGTATGGATTTTAAAGCTAACAATAATTATGCTCAATCTTCACAGAATCAACAAAGTGAGCCTGCTGAGTGGGAAAAAGCTTTTGCTCAGATGGCTAAGGCTTCTAATGAGATGGCTCAACACACTAATGCTTTTATGGAGGAGACTCGAGCCAACAACAAGAACACAAATGCTTCTATTAGGAACCTGGAGAATCAGATAGGCCAGCTGGCAAAACAATTTTCAGAAAGAATTCCAGGTACATTTCCAAGTAATACAATTATCAATCCAAAAGAGGATTGCATGTATATTACAACTAGAAGCGGGAAAGTAGTGGCAACCCCAGAAAAGCCGAACACAAAGATGGAAGCTAAGAAGAAGCTTAAGGAGGTTAAGGAGCCAGAAAATGAAATTGAAAAACCCGTGGAAGAAGAAAAGCCAGTTGAGAAGAAGAAGTTTGAGCTGAGCCATGAATATGTGATGTCTCAAGCACCTTATCCAGCAAGGTTCAAGAAAGAGATTTATAACAAGCATTATGACAGGTTTTTAGACATATTCAAGAAGCTACACATAAACATACCTTTTGCTGAAGCTTTGTCTAGCATGCCAAATTATGCAAAGTTTATGAAGGACTTGTTGTCAAGGAAGCACAAACTGCAGGAATGTCAAACGGTGACACTCACTGAGGAGTGTAGTGCTATTATTACCAAGAAGGTCCCGCCTAAGCGTAATGATCCAGGGAGCTTCAATATCCCTATTGAAATTGGGAACAGAAAAATCAGCCAGGCATTGTGTGATCTTGGGGCTAGCA
>JAVKPL010007548.1:0-30399 GCA_032173675.1 Gastrolobium villosum
ATGGAAAGGAGAGTCAGAAGGAAAGAGATGAGAAGCTTTGATCATGATGATCTTTAATTTAATCGAATTTGGTTAATTTTTTTAAGATCTTAATAAGTAAAATTACCTTGGGATAAGAAGCTTTGACTCTGATAAATGACAATTGATAGGTCTATATTTTATATTCCCATCTCAGGCATTCCTGGTTTAAAGGCGTTCCTAGTTCCTTTGTTTTAAGGATTTTATAAGAGTTATGTTGTAGGAAAAGTGATTGTGTAATGGTATAGAGATTCGTTTTGCGTGCCAGAGTTTTTTTTTTTGTTGCGGGCCCCACAAAATGTTGTGAGTGTAGGAAAGTTTGTGTGGTCACGTTAAATAATAGATGATAAACCCTTGTTTTAATGTATTATTCGGTTAGAAGACATGAGTTATTAAAGAGTGGGCTGAATGGAAAGAAAATAGGAAAATGGGCAAATGTGTGGAAACTGAAGAGCCCGTTGCAAATTGTTGAAAAGTGAAGAAAAGGCCCTAAGCCATTCTTTTTCAATTGTGCAGAATATTACAAAAAGGAAGCCACAACTCCACCCAACCAAATCAAGATAATGATGGAGAATCAAAAGAAAATGGAGAATCTTCTCTCCAACGTAGAAGGTAGTTAGGGTGTGTTTGGTCGGAGGATTTTGATGAAAAAGATAGGGAAATGTGAAGTGGGAGTATAAGGTGACTAGGTTTGGTTGAAGGATTTTGGAAATTTGGCTACGTAAATCATATTGCTATGAAACACACTTGCATATGTATCTGTGTCCAAATAGTCGGCGAAAGTTTTCCTTTTGAGATGTGGTATTGTGCTTTTGCTACCTATTTGCTTACAGTGTTTAATAACCAATTGACCAGCGTACCCTTTGATAAGGGCGCGAAAGGAAAATGGACGAGCATACACTAATGCTATACAAGCAAACCTGGTTCATCTATATCGCTTATCAGTTAATCACACCAAAGAAGGGGTCATGGAGGAACCACTGTTGTTGCCTTCTGAAAACATGATGATTTCTGATGCAGTCAAAATGGAGATTAGTCCAACAAAAATTCATGCATATGATTTGGATTTTGAGATTTTCCACAAGGTTGAATGATGGTCGGGTTGTTAACTAGTTGTTTTGTATCTGTTTGGTTGGAATCAGAAACTTGCCTTCCTGCTAGAGAACATGGTTTTTAAATACAAGGTTATTTACGTAATATCAATTATTTTCCCCATCTATATTTTACCTACACCCAAACATAGACTTTATAAAAGTTACCTAATTTCCCCATCAAAATTTTATTCAACCAAACAACTTTTTTTACATTTTCCTACCAAACTCACATTCCAACCATTTCCCTAGTAATCACATTTCCCTATTATTCATAAAAATTTCTCCTCAACCAAACGCCCCCTTAGATGAAGGTTGAAAAAGAAGGAAAAGAGCAAGGACCATGGATGCAGAAGGGGAGCATAAGTGTAACGCCCGGCCACTTCAAGAATCAATGACTATCCCCACATACTAACACGAGACTTTCCAGTGTGCTTTTTCCTCACTCGCACACTTCCTGGGAAAACTTCCCATGAGGTCACCCATCCCAGAATTGCTCCAAGTCAAGCACGCTTAACTATGGAGTTCTTCCGTTCCGGGCTACCGAAAAGAAGATACATCTTCTTAGTATAGGTAGTACCAATTAATTCTTATAAGCTATTCCAAACTGTGCAGTCTCACATCTGTACAGTCTTTGGAATCCCTCTATTTCGGGTGTCGAATCGATTCATTCATGCATGTAACCCCACACTGGAAGCCTGTCAGGAGCCGCTCCTTGTTCGTGCCTCTTTGCACCGGCGATCACTCCCCGCCCTCGTCAGTGCTCGGGATGTTACATGCCCACCAGCTTCCGCCTGGTTCATCCTCGAACCACACCGTACTAGAAGAGAGACCCTGCTCTGATACCACTTGTAACACCCGGTTACTTCAAGAATCAATGACTATCCCCACATATTAACACGAGACTTTCCAGTGTGCTTTTTCCTCACTCGCACACTTCCCGGGAAAACTTCCTAGGAGGTCACCCATCCCAGAATTGCTCCAAGTCAAGCACGCTTAACTGTGGAGTTCTTCCATTCTGGGCTACCAAAAAGAAGACGCATCTTGTTTTTATAGGTAGTACAAATTAATTCTTATAAGCTATCCCAAACTGTGCAGTCTTATACCTGCACAGTCTTTGGAATCCCTCTCTTTCGGGTGTCAATTCGATTCATTCGTGCATGTAACCCCACATTGGAAGCCTGTTAGGAGCCGCTCCTTATCTGTCCTTCTTTGTACCGGCTCCCCACCCTCGTCAGCACTCGGGATATTACAATAAGCAAACTTGTGCGAAAACAATATAAAACGAAAGGAATTTTCCAATCAAGAGAGACACGCCCTTGAGGATCATCTTATTCGTTATTCTCTTTGGCGAGAAAGCTCTTCTCCGTCGTCGTGTTCTCTCCAAATCATTCATCTTCTATACTCACACCATTTCTGCATATTCTCGACTTGAAATCACGTTACTCATCTTCACTGGATCTCTTTTATGCTATTGTTTTGGGTTCTGTTGTTAAGATTTTGAATTTGTAATGGAATTAGTAGTGGATTTAATTATGAATTAATAATTTTAGTCATGAAGAATAATTATAAGTAAAGTAAAAGAAAAATAAATAAAAGTCACATTCGGTGAAAAATGAATTAAAATGATAGTTGATGGATAAATATGTGGGTAGCTAAAATTAACAAAAAGGTAAAAGTAAAAATAGAAAATGACTAGAAAGATATTCTAGTTCATTAGGTAAATCTGGTAATAAATGGGAAGTAATTAGATAGAATAGTCTTTGTCCAGTTGAATTTCACTTAAACTATGTAAGTGAAATATAGCAAAAGCTTTTCTATTCTTATTCATCCTCCATGCATCGACGGAGAGCAAAGATGGAAAAGAGGTTTTGAGTGAAAATCTTCCAAAAACTTCCAATCCACTTAGTTCCAAAGCCAAAAGTGTGTCAAATCTTCTCCTCTTCAAAGCCAAACCATCATTTTCAAGTGAGGAGTTGTGTGGAGTGACATACCACCGCTCTACCATTTTGAGTTTTGAAGAATTTGAGTGAGTTTAGGGTGTTTCAACCATAGGAAGCTTGGAAAACTCTCCCTCCTCATCCTAGTATCAATTGTGGTAAGAAATCTCTACTCTAATCAAGTTTTTATATATTTTTATGGATGTTAGGTTTTCATGTGAATAGTAACCCGAAAATGGAATTTTTTTAGGAAATGTTGATGTATTGTCTTGTTGTTTCTTTGATATTTGTGGTATATAAGATTAAGCAAGGAGACCCACTAGTTGGGGAGGATCCATCGGATGCGCCATTAGATTGAGAAACCTAGTTTTTCTCTAAATTTTCAAAGAAAGTAAGTGATCAATGTTGAGATAATAAATGGTATGAGTAGTTGGAGGGTAATTTGTAGGTGAGTCCCTTTGTTAAACATGCTTGGAATTGGTTCCCGTAAAAGGAAAAATTATGAAATGGCCGTTTAGAACACCTTGATAAATTGAGCTCAAAATCAAGTGTAGGTGTCTTGTATGTGTAGTCTTGGAAATTGAATGTGGTATATTAGTTCATACACTGATTACCTTCACATCTTTGAAATAGGCTGTGAGATTGGGTGAGATTATGATCTCTTGGATACGAGGACTATATTGGAGGACATTGCTTCACAGGTAAGCTTTCGGTCCTTGGGGTTAATTCCCCGTTTGTTCCACCAGACTCCGAGGGAGGATGGTACTTTTATATGATATGTGAATATGAACTGTTTATGTTGCATCTATATGTATGTATGTTTGTATGACACACAAGGCAGTATTTCCTTATGTGAGGCATAAGACGATGTTTCCTCATGCATAGTATGAGATAGTGTTTCCTCATACAGTATGTTGCAAGATGGTGTTTCCTTGCATAATGCATACTTATTATATTCTCTGGTCAATAGGATTACATTATTGAACACTGCATTGTCATACATATTCTGATGCATGTATAGATTTGTAATTATATTATCTCATCCCACGTTATAGGGATTACCATTTCAAGTACAGGAGCTGATGGTGCTGAGGCATCACGTGGCAAGAGGCCAGATGAGAGATACTACTTGACATAATTGTCAGGGTTTTGTGGATATTTAGATGTGTACCTGACATACTTTATTGTGAGTTGTATATGCCATGTATTTTTGAGAGCATAGGAGATGTCTATGCCATGTCGATAGTCTGTATATGTTGTTAGTGATGCATACTCAGATCCATGTTACTTATTTAATTGCATCTCTTTTGTTTATTTGATGTAATTATATAAGTAAGATCATAGACATTATTTTGAGACAGTATGATTATGAGATAGCCTAGGCCATGAATGGCTGGGAATATGTTTTATCTATATGGTGGTATGCCTGGATTATATTAAACTGCCAATCAGGTTGAAATTATTATGGTGGAATTATCCCCATTGCTCCAAAATACCAAAGATGCAACATGCACTAAAACATATTTCCAAGTAGAAAGTGTTGATCTCATAAGCATAGTCCAGAAATAAATTTTAAATAATTAATGTAACTATTTTGAGGGTAAACATATGCAATAAAATGTTCAATACTAATTTATATTGACATGCAATAATTATAAAATTCTTTTTGAAGTAAATTGACATTTTTTTATCAAGATAATCTATCTTGATAGAATGATCACAAAACTTGATCTTAACTATATTATTTGTGCAAGAATCTTTAGTAATGTTTTGAGTTTAAAGCAAATAATTATGTGACCATCGAGTAAAAATATTAGTTAAAATTATAAGATATCAAATAATGGTCTACAAATAAATGATATAGTGCATAAATATCACATTCAACACATTTTAGAAACTCTGGAAATTCAACTATATTTTTAACAAGTGATATCTTATAATTAATTTACATTAAGAACGTTTAACACATAAAAATTCCTTATTGTGAAGAACCTCCTAATTGTTTGATTGATATCCATATGAATTGTCAATATTTAGATATGATAGCCTAACCATTCATATGTAAAATAATAAAATTATTTGTACTAGTAAATTTCTAATTTACAACAAGATAACAAACTTTCTAATATACACAGGACAAAAACTTTATTAATGTTTTTTAATATGATGCATGTCCATTTCGAACAATGATTTTTTTTAGCTTGGTAGTATATAGGATATTCATATCGTGCATGAGATTTATTTGTTTAAATAATTAGCTCCTTTAAAGCATTCAAAAATTCATACTGACATATATTCTAATTATCTTTAATCCTATATATGAAAATAGACATGTTATTTTAAACTGATAAATAAAATATACTAAAAATCAAATCATATATAATGTCATAGGCTAATAAAAAAGATTAAATCCACAAATCAAATACATGTGAAAAGTAAGTCTAAATTCTATTTTTTTTTCTCACTAATCAATTATTCTTTTCCATAAAAAATGTTCAAAGAAAGCAAGTATAAGCAAATCCATTATATTAATAAGGCCAAGGGTATAATAACCCTAATTTGTTAAATGCCTAATTGCATTGGATTATTTATTTAATCATAAATAATCAGATTAATTAAGTCTAAGGCTTAATATAAAGGTTAGATTAAATATTAATTAATCACATTGTAGATAAAATAAGTGTAACACTTAGTTCAATAAAAGAGTGGGTGTATTCATGTGAAGAATGACACGTAGGAAGAGAGCAAAATTGGCTTAAGTAAGAGCTGACGGGCCTTGATGTGGAAACGGGTGATGGGACAAAAATTCGATCCCATCTAAGCCCATTTGATGACAAAATACCATTTGTTCCCTCCTCTGATGAGCAACTTTTGCACTAAAAACACATGTTTATATCTTTATGACAATGACAAAAACACAGTGCGGAACGGATGATGATGTAATCATTTGAGAAATATAGAAAAAGGGGAACGGATTGGGAACATTAAATACACCTGCTCCACTAACTCAATCTCTCTGAACACTTTGCAAGAAACATTGAAAAGAAGCTTCCATAAAGCACAAGTGGTACAGCAATCAAGCAGGAAGAAACATGTACAGCAGAGAATAAAGAGTTCTCATTGGACAAAAAGAAAGCAAAGCATGGGAAGTGCAAAAGAAAAGGCAAGTCTCAACAATAAGTGTCACATCCAGCAACTTGTGTCCCTCTGAGCACTGTTCACACCGCCCCTTTCATGCAGTCAAGAAAACAACTCAATGGAAATTATAAGTTTTGCTACCCACTCTTCTGGCCTATAAATAGGACGTTCCAAAATGAAGAAATCATCGAATTCCTTAAAAAGAGATCACTTAGTTTCATTTTTAGTTTTTTCTTTTCAATTGTATAGTTTTAGCAGTAGTTAAGTGACAACACTCTTCCTCTATTATATATCTTCCACTTGAGACTCCTCACGAGCAGCAACCATACTTCTCCATTTTATTTTTTTATAACCTAACTTGTTTCTTATCAATATAAGTTGTTATTTCTTTTCTCTCCCATTTGTTATCTCTGAACTTAAACTCGGGTCTATGAGATTTCAATTTTGAATAATTATGTTTAAAGTATTAGCCATGGGCTAAGTTATTTGTGAAACGAAAAAACTGTGAAGTTCTTAAAGATATATTTTCAAGACTCTTGTACTGAAGCTTTTGTATTTCTGTGATTAAGTATGCTATATTCATTGTGCATCAATGGAAATTGAACTTATACTTGTTGGGAACTCGGATCCCTCAAACTCGGCTAGGAAGCCTTTTGTGCGGAAGTCAGTCAATCAGATCCGGAGCTCGGATCTCGGCAGTACCACGGCCTGATTATCACCAGGTCGGGAGCAGCGAAAAAATCAAAAAATAGATAGGAGAGAGAGAAGAAGAACACAACCAGATTTAACGTGGAAAACTTTCTCCTATGAAGAAGTAAAAACCACGGGACCTAGTCCAGATCAAAAATCCACTATGAGAATAATGGTTACAATAATCCAATACACCAATGTGGTGGTTAACACAACCTCTCCAACAATGGTGATAATCAAACTACCCTAGAGATGTTTCTCTCAAACTCTCCCTAGAGATCTCTCAAATGCAAAGCATGAAGCTTTTGCTCAAACAATCAAACAAATTCTCTCAGAATTTCTCTCAAACAAAATCCTCTCATATTACCTAGCCTCCACCCCAACAATGGGTATTTATAAGGGGTGGAAATTAGGGTTAGGGGTATTTTAGGAAAACCCCTCAAATGGGCTTGGGCTTAGCATTGAAGGAGGAAGCCCAACAAATCTCCCCCTCCGACTTCAATGCGTCGGCTTCAGCATCAACCCGGCTCCTTCACAGCAGTCTTCAAATTTCTTTGCTGGAACCGGCTTCGTCATCATATCAGACCAATTTTGGTCAGTGTGCACCTTGACGAGTTCGAGCTCTCCACCTTCCACCATATCCCGGATCCAATGATATCTCACATCAATGTGCTTAGTGCGGGAGTGATAGGTCGAATTCTTCGCAAGATGGATTGCACTTTGATTATCACAACCCAGCTCGTACTTGTCTTGTTCATGGCCGAGTTCCATGAGGAACTTCTTCATCCACAACATCTCTTTGCTTGCCTCAGCCGCGGCAATGTACTCAGCCTCAGTTGTTGATAGTGCAACACATTTCTGAAGTCTTGATTGCCAAGAGACAGCTCCTCCGGCAAATCTCATCATGTAACCTATAGTCGACTTCCTCGAGTCGAAGTCTCCCCCTAAATCAGAATCCGAGTAGCCTTGCAATTCGGTTTTGCCTTCTCCAAATCGGAGACATAAATCAGTGGTACCTCGGAGGTACTTGAAGATCCACTTCACTGCTTCCCAGTGCTCTTTGTCGGGGTTTGACAAATACCGGCTTACCATTCCAACAGCATATGCCAAGTCGGGTCTGGTGCAAACCATTGCATACATCAAGCTTCCGACGGCGGATTGATATGGGACCTTCAGAATCTCATCTTTGTCTTCATCAGATCTCGGACATTGCTTCTGGTTCAGCTTTATGTGTCCGGCTAGGGGGTGCTCACTGTCTTGACTTTGTCCATGCTGAATCTCTTCAAAATCTTCTCAATATACTTCTCTTGACTAAGCCACAGTAGCTTCTTTTGTCTATCTCGGATAATCTTGAAAGTAAACTGGCCTTTGAAGGCCGATGCATGTAAGGTGTAAAACAAAAATTTTACTGCGGAACATACATGCACTCATAGATTCATGCTTTAAGACAGCATGATGTTACCTTGTTTTGGCCTGATCAGTCAGGGAGATGAGATGTCAGGCTTGAAGGGTTCAAACCCTCTAATGGTGATCCACACCACCGTTCGTCTATGATGCAAGAACTCTTTCTTGAAAGCCACCAGATGAACACCACAATGAGGCTTGCTATGCGCACAAGTGGTGAGGGTGGAGGCTAGGTATCCTGTTTGGAAAGGTGTACTGAGCTACCCTACAGAATGGTGCATAGAGGAGGAGAGTTGGCTTGGTTTTCCAATGAAACCTAAGGTGAGGAACATGTCTATTTATGCGCACCCTTTGGAGAGGAGGAGGGAATTCATTCATTCAAAATGAAAAACAAACTTTCAAATTTCTTTGAAAGTTATGCATGAAACAGTGTGATAAGGTGGAGCTGTTGCAAAACAAACTTTGCCAACAACCTCCAATCTTATCCACATGAATTTAAATTCAAATTAATTTAAACTTAAATTCATAAACTATCATATAGTATATAGTTTTCATGCGCATAATTCAGCCCTATAAAGGGTCCAAATACATTGAGCAGTTGCATTCAAAATTTGAATCAACTTACCCACTGATTCCCTCAACCACCAAATCTGAATGGAGGTTTGTTTTAAGTGATAAGATAACACTCTTATCACTTAAAAGTGATGCACCAAACAGCCTAGGGAGAGCCTCCAAAGATGCTTCTTCATCCAAGGAATATGCTCCAATAAGATCCTGTCTTATCCTTTTGTTATGAAACAACTTTTCAAAACCAATTCAAATTCGAATTCAAACACTTGAATTCAAACGTTCAAACATTCAAATTCAAAATTCAAAATTCAAAATTTCAAATTTCAAATTCAAAATTCGAATTTCAAAATTCAAATTCAAATTCAAATTTTAAAATTCAAATTTCAAATTTCAAATTTCAAATTCAAAATTCGAATTTCGAAATTCAAATTCTAAATTCAAATTTCAAAATTCAAATTTCAAATTCAAAATTCGAAATTCAAATATTTGATTATTAATTTAACTAATTAAATTAATTAGTAATGGCTTGGACTATCCAAGCCCATTACTAAACTCCATGCACCACCCACCCATTTAGGTGGGCTTCCAAACAACTTCTTGGGCTAATAACATTATTAGGCCCAATACCTTTAAAGCTAGTCCATCATAACTACAAGGTGTTAGTGTGTGACCCATTAGGTCCAACTTAGCTACTGACATAACTGGGCTTGGGCCCAACAAGCCCACAACCCAATTAATGACAACACAGAGCACTAGCAATGCTTTGTTGCCCCAGAACTAGTCAGATTAATGACTTGATCATCCTATTGCACATATTTGGTTACCGTATGTATTTCCCTTCGTCTCGGTTATCTTCCCATTAACCTAGGGTAAGGAAATGTATCAACCCCTGCGGTTTTGGGTAAGCTTTATTCGAAATAGGGAATCTTCAATTTACTGACTCTAAAGGCAGATCATCTCATGATCTCTTTTACTATGCATAGATTCCCGAGTCCCTGTAAATGTCATCCCGATTTCTCCGGTTTACAGATAACCTAATCTCTCACAGAGATTTGACGAATTCCTTCAGCTTATTACCCTAGCCCTGTGCCCTTTAAGGACACGCCCAACAGTATACCTATGAGTCTCCATGTTTCAGGCAGACGAGGTATACAATCAAAACATGCCTTCAAGAACACAGTCTAGGTAATAACTTTTGGTCTAAGGAAAGACACACCCAAACATAAAGAGATTACTCTAATGACACTATCTGTGAGATTTCCTCATAGAGTCTCTTTTTGGGTCTGTTCAGTGCGAGCTATACTCTTATAGGTCCACCCACGACTTTAGCTAAGATATCTCCATATCTGCAGCTCATGAGGTCTTTACCTTGTATCCATATACAAGTAGATAAGTCGTACTAGTCTTTACTCGAGATCACTGATCCCCAAACTCAGTGTCTCTAGACTAGGAACATATAATTAGGAATAGACATGCAATATCCTTGAATCCTCATGATCGTGATCTCATCACAGATACTCAAGAGATACCTGTTCTATTCCAAGGGGTTTATCCAGTTCATTCATATAATATTAACAGTAATATCGAGACACAATATGAAACTGAATAAATAGTGCTTACATTTATTTGCGACAAATAAAGTTCTACATCTAGTGTCCTTTATTTAATCAAAAGATTGTCTCTAGGACACCCATATGCTAACAAGCTCCCACTTGGCCTAGAGCCAATCAGACCTAAGTCGTATGCCCAAAGCCTCATAATGACTATCATGTTTTCTCTGAGAAACAGCCTTTGTCAGAGAATCGGCCAGGTTATCGTCTGTGGGAACATAATCCATTTTTACATCATTCCTATCAATGATTTCTCTAATCAAATGATATCTGCGGAGCACGTGTTTAGATCTTTGATGAGACCTAGGTTCCTTTGACTGCGCGATGGCTCCAGTGTTGTCGCAAAGCAACTGTATGGGCTCATCCACGCTTGGAACCACCCTTAGTTCATTTATGAACTTCTTGATCCACACTGCCTCCTTAGCTGCTTCTGAAGCAGCTATGTATTCAGCCTCTGTCGTTGAGTCTGCTGTTGTCTCCTGCTTGGAACTTTTCCAAGACACTGCCCCACCATTTAAGGTGAATACGAATCCTGACTGTGACTTGCAGTCATCTTTGTCACTCTGAAAGCTGGCATCAGTGAATCCTTTCACTGTTAACTCATTAACCCCACCATAGACCAGAAACGCATCCTTAGTTCTTCTTAAGTATTTAAGGATGGTTTTGACTGCCGTCCAGTGACCCTCTCCAGGGTCTGACTGGTATCTGCTCGTAATGCTTAAAGCATATGAGACATCTGGTCTCGTACATATCATGGCATACATGATGGATCCAATAGCCGAAGCGTATGGAATTCCACTCATGCGATCCTTCTCAGGCTGTGACTTAGGACACATAGCCCTTGATAGGTGTACCCCATGACTGACAGGAAGAAAACCCCTTTTCGACCCTTCCATGCTAAACCTCTTTAGCATCTTGTCAACGTACGTGGATTGAGATAAACCCAGCAGCCTCTTGGATCTATCTCTATAGATCTTTATACCGAGTATAAAGGCTGCCTCTCCCAAATCCTTCATGGTAAAGTTTTCTGAAAGCCACTCTTTCGTTATTTTTAATGTGGGGATGTCATTTCCTATTAGCAATATGTCATCTACATAAAGCACTAGGAAGACGACATTACTCCCACTTACCTTTCTGTAAACACACGGTTCATCCTCGTTCTTGATAAAACCGTTACTCTTAACGACTTCATCAAAACGTATATTCCAACTCCTTGATGCTTGCTTTAGCCCATATATTGACCTTTGTAGTTTGCATACCATATGCACCTGATCTTTGTTTTCAAAGCCTTCAGGTTGTGTCATGTACACTTCCTCCTTCAAGAACCCATTCAAGAAGGCGGTCTTGACATCCATTTGCCAAATTTCATAGTCGTGGTATGCTGCTATTGCAAGCATGATCCTAATAGATTTGATCATGGCAACTGGTGAAAAAGTTTCATCATAGTCAACTCCTTGTCTTTGACGATACCCTTTCGCCACCAACCTAGCTTTGTAGGTCTGAACGTTGCCATCTGCATCAGTCTTTCTTTTAAAGACCCATTTATTACCAATAGGAACTATTCCTTGTGGTTTAGGAACCAAGGTCCATACCTTGTTCTGATACATCGAATCCATTTCAGATTCCATGGCTTCAAGCCATTTTGAGGAGTCAACATCTTTGACCGCCTCCTCGTAGTTACTTGGTTCATCATCCTCAACAGTTTGCTGATTCTCAATCACAAACCCGTACCTTTCAGGTGGATGGATGACCCTCGTAGGTCTACGGAGTTGTGTGTTTACTTCTCCATTGGAGAACGTCGCCTGCGGAGCAGACTCGGGTTCCTCAATCTGTTCTTGTGGATCTTGCACTTCTTCAAGATCAATCTTACTCCCACTGCCTCCTTGAGAGATCAAATCCTTCTCAAGGAACTCAGCATTCTTTGAAACAAACACTTTGTGTTCTTCCATGGAGTAGAAGTAGTATCCCTTAGTACCTTTAGGATACCCCACAAATAGACATTTAGTACTCTTAGCACTAAGCTTGTCTGATGTCAACGCTTTGACATAAGCTGGCGATCCCCATACCCTGAGGTAACTCAGGTTGGGTCTCTTACCACTCCATATCTCATATGGTGTGGTCTGAACAGATTTAGACGGTACCCTATTTAGAAGGTATGCCGCTGTGTCTAAGGCATATCCCCAAAACGATTTTGGAAGTTGAGTCTCACTCATCATAGACCTAACCATGTCTAACAAGGTCCTGTTTCTCCTTTCGGAGACACCGTTTTGGTGTGGTGTGTAAGGAGCGGTAAATTGTGAGAGAATTCCATTTTCTCTCAGATAACCCTGAAACTCGTGGCTCAAATATTCACCACCACGATCTGATCGTAATGTCTTAATCATCTTGCCACGCTGTTTCTCCACCTCATTCCTAAACTCTTTGAACTTTTCAAAAGCTTCAGATTTATATCTCATTAGGTATATATACCCAAATCTTGATTTGTCATCTGTAAAGGTAATGAAATAAGAATATCCACCTCTAGCCTCAATAGACATTGGGCCACATACATCAGTATGAATGAGTTCTAATAACTCACTAGCCCTATGACTCTCAAGCCCTTTGGGCTTTTGTTGAATCATTTTCCCAGCTAGACAAGATTCACACTGTCCATAGGATTCCAAATCCATGGAGTCCAGGTATCCATCTCTATGCATCCTAGACAATCTTGTTTCATTTATGTGCCCTAGTCTACAGTGCCAAAGATAAGATTGATTATCCGTCCTAGGTCGTTTCACATCTATATTGAGCACTTCATTTCCCATTTCCAACACATACAATCCATTTATTAAAGAAGCAGTACCGTAAACCATATCATTCAAAATGATAGAAAAAGTACCATTCCTAATACTGAAAGTATATCCATCTTGTTCTAAACAAGAAATTGAAATAATGTTTCTAGAAATTTGCGGAACATAAAGACAATTATTCAAATGCAGTAAAAGGCCCGTAGGCAAAATAAGGTCAGCATCTCCAACTGAATGAGCAGCAACTCTTGCTCCATTACCAACGCGGAGATCCACCTCGTTTCTATCCAATCTCCTTGGGCTCCTAAGTACCTGCAACATATTGCAGATATGAGAACCACACCCGGTATCTAATACCCATGAGGATGGATTAGCATAAGAATAATTTATCTCAATCATGAAAATACCTGAGGCAGAAGCATCACCATGCTTCTTGTCCTTCACATTGTTCAGGTAGTCTGGACAATTCCTCTTCCAGTGGCCTTTCTTGCCACAATGGAAGCACTCAGCATCACCCTTGTCCTTAGGTGCCTTCTTACCCTTCTTCTTGCCCTTCTTCTTCTTGGATTTTCCTTTGGGCTTAAGGGGGTCACCTTTTGCAGGCTCCTTACCCTTTCCCTTGGCCTTGCTAGGCCCACCAATCAAAAGAGCCTGTGTCCTATCCTTCTTGATAGACACTTCAGCTGTTGTTAACATGCTTAACAACTCAGGCAAGCTCACTTGCATCCCATGCATATTGTAATTCATGATGAATTGACTGAAGGAAGGTGGAAGTGAGGTGAGGACTAAGTCATTACTTAGCTCGGCATCCATGATGAAGCCTAGGTTTCCTAGCTTCTCAATCAGCCCGATCATCTTGAGAACATGGCTGGCAACAGACATGCTCTCAGTCATCCTACAAGAGAACAGTTCTCTTGAGGCCTCATACCTCTCATGCCTGCCTTTAATATCATACAACTCCTTGAGATGTACGATAATAGAGGGAGCATCCATATGCTCATGCTGCTTTTGCAGTTCAGGCGACATGGATGCCAACATGATGCATACTGCCATCACATTGTCATCCAAGTGCTGTTGATGGGTTACGAAATCAAATTCCGCAAACCCTTCTTCCCCTTCCCGTGGAGCTACGGGTATTACAGCATCTAAAACGTAGGCAATCTTTTCGGCCCTTAGAACTATTCTTAGGTTCCGATACCAGTCCATAAAATTCGAACCGGTCAGTTTATTCGTATCGAGTATTGAACGCAGTGACAGTGGATTAGTCATACTATAAGCTGAAAAGGATGTAAAGATAGTTTTAGTTAATATACGGTTATGTAGTTAAAAGCAAATTATTAAAGACTTGAAATAATTTGCCCCTCCCACTATTTTATCTAAGTCAATGACCCTTCCTTTTGACTTAGGGTTAATCTACTTTAGATTTTACCTTAGTGGGTTTAAGAGTGCGATTATTTATTTTAACCTCCGTCTGAGACCGCAAGATTAATTTAAATAAAGGGTTGATCTTTATCAACAGTATCTCATACCCTCTCTTAACTTTAGGTTGACAACTCTTTGTCACTTAGTGGTGCATCTCATGCAACCAACCTAGCACCATTACCCTAAGCACATAAGTCCGGCTGTGCCTGCAACTTATGTCTTAGTTAAGCATTAAACCAGCACCCTAAGTGTCTTACACTTCAAACACTACTCTAGCCCAACGAAATAGTGGGTCCCAACTGAGTTGTGGAGCACCACTATGTAGAAGAGTTTTGAGTAGCATTGGTGGTGGGAGATAATCATATGCTTAATTATTTATTCCTTTTAAGGGTTCCTTTTATCTTGGGGTTAATTAGGTCCCATCAAACGCATATTGTAAGTTATCATGCTAGTCGTTACCTATGTCAAACATCTATCGGTATACACTAGTCGTTATTGGACAAACATAATAACCATACAAACGCGATTTGCCCAATTTATGCATACTAGACGTTCTAATCACACATACATATAAACAGTTTATATTGAGATAGCCATGGTGCTCGCGCTTTTGTCCTTTTTGCTTCTTTAAGCAACGGCCGCTTGTCGTCTATACGCCACTAGCCTATTTCTCTAATTACAAATAATTAAAGAAACTCCATAACACTTTGGAGGAACAAAATTACAAAATTTAAATTACAAATATACTTGTAAATTAAAATGCGCGATTACACATAAATTTAAAATTCAAAAAAATTCAAATCCGGGCACCATGACCATCCCCTTCCTGTTTGTACCTGAAAAGTTCAAAACTTGCAAACACAAACATTATATTATCACATAACATTTTCACATGTATTTTGACATTTAACATTTAAACATCAAAATAACATCAAGATTCATAATCTTAAATTTCTCATTGGCCGAATTTAAAAACAATTTCAATTCAAATTTTGTTAATTCTTTCTCAAAGAAAACAAAATTAAACCATGCATGTAGCCATATATCCCAACATGGCCGAATCATATAGGTAACTATATGATAAATTTATCACAAAATTTCATGCATATAAACATGACACAATTCATGGAGAAAAATAAGAAATCATTCAAGGTACTCTTAGTACCCTCCATGGCCGAATCTACCCTTTCAAAAAAGGTGTTCCTTTTAGAACTTTCATAAAGAAAAGAAACTAAACCATGATGCATAATGTTTTATGAACACAGAATCAAATTTTTATGTTCATAAAAACAAAAACTTTAACACTTTAAAGGATTTGTGATTCAAAATCCACATGCAGAATTTAAACTTTAACCCTTTAAAGATTTTTGACTGTGAAAAACTCTTTTCACAAACAAGGTACCATCACCCGTCGATGGTAAAGCAACCGGGCTCTGATACCACTTGAAAGTAAACTGGCCTTTGAAGGCCGATGCATGTAAGGTGTAAAACAAAAATTTTACTGCGGAACATACATGCACTCATAGATTCATGCTTTAAGACAGCATGATGTTACCTTGTTTTGGCCTGATCAGTCAGGGAGATGAGATGTCAGGCTTGAAGGGTTCAAACCCTCTAATGGTGATCCACACCACCGTTCGTCTATGATGCAAGAACTCTTTCTTGAAAGCCACCAGATGAACACCACAATGAGGCTTGCTATGCGCACAAGTGGTGAGGGTGGAGGCTAGGTATCCTGTTTGGAAAGGTGTACTGAGCTACCCTACAGAATGGTGCATAGAGGAGGAGAGTTGGCTTGGTTTTCCAATGAAACCTAAGGTGAGGAACATGTCTATTTATGCGCACCCTTTGGAGAGGAGGAGGGAATTCATTCATTCAAAATGAAAAACAAACTTTCAAATTTCTTTGAAAGTTATGCATGAAACAGTGTGATAAGGTGGAGCTGTTGCAAAACAAACTTTGCCAACAACCTCCAATCTTATCCACATGAATTTAAATTCAAATTAATTTAAACTTAAATTCATAAACTATCATATAGTATATAGTTTTCATGCGCATAATTCAGCCCTATAAAGGGTCCAAATACATTGAGCAGTTGCATTCAAAATTTGAATCAACTTACCCACTGATTCCCTCAACAACCAAATCTGAATGGAGGTTTGTTTTAAGTGATAAGATAACACTCTTATCACTTAAAAGTGATGCACCAAACAGCCTAGGGAGAGCCTCCAAAGATGCTTCTTCATCCAAGGAATATGCTCCAATAAGATCCTGTCTTATCCTTTTGTTATGAAACAACTTTTCAAAACCAATTCAAATTCGAATTCAAACACTTGAATTCAAACGTTCAAACATTCAAATTCAAAATTCAAAATTCAAAATTTCAAATTTCAAATTCAAAATTCGAATTTCAAAATTCAAATTCAAATTCAAATTTTAAAATTCAAATTTCAAATTTCAAATTCAAAATTCGAATTTCGAAATTCAAATTCTAAATTCAAATTTCAAAATTCAAATTTCAAATTAAAATTCGAAATTCAAATATTTGATTATTAATTTAACTAATTAAATTAATTAGTAATGGCTTAGACTATCCAAGCCCATTACTAAACTCCATGCACCACCCACCCATTTAGGTGGGCTTCCAAACAACTTCTTGGGCTAATAACATTATTAGGCCCAATACCTTTAAAGCTAGTCCATCATAACTACAAGGTGTTAGTGTGTGACCCATTAGGTCCAACTTAGCTACTGACATAACTGGTCAGATTAATGACAACACAGAGCACTAGCAATGCTTTGTTGCCCCAGAACTAGTCAGATTAATGACTTGATCATCCTATTGCACATACTTGGTTACCATATGTATTTCCCTTCGTCTCGGTTATCTTCCCATTAACCTAGGGTAAGGAAATGTATCAACCCCTGCGGTTTTGGGTAAGCTTTATTCGAAATAGGGAATCTTCAATTTACTGACTCTAAAGGCAGATCATCTCATGATCTCTTTTACTATGCATAGATTCCCGAGTCCCTGTAAATGTCATCCCGATTTCTCCGGTTTACAGATAACCTAATCTCTCACAGAGATTTGACGAATTCCTTCAGCTTATTACCCTAGCCCTGTGCCCTTTAAGGACACGCCCAACAGTATACCTATGAGTCTCCATGTTTCAGGCAGACGAGGTATACAATCAAAACATGCCTTCAAGAACACAGTCTAGGTAATAACTTTTGGTCTAAGGAAAGACACACCCAAACATAAAGAGATTACTCTAATGACACTATCTGTGAGATTTCCTCATAGAGTCTCTTTTTGGGTCTGTTCAGTGCGAGCTATACTCTTATAGGTCCACCCACGACTTTAGCTATGATATCTCCATATCTGCAGCTCATGAGGTCTTTACCTTGTATCCATATACAAGTAGATAAGTCGTACTAGTCTTTACTCGAGATCACTGATCCCCAAACTCAGTGTCTCTAGACTAGGAACATATAATTAGGAATAGACATGCAATATCCTTGAATCCTCATGATCGTGATCTCATCACAGATACTCAAGAGATACCTGTTCTATTCCAAGGGGTTTATCCAGTTCGTTCATATAATATTAACAGTAATATCGAGACACAATATGAAACTGAATAAATAGTGCTTACATTTATTTGCGACAAATAAAGTTCTACATCTAGTGTCCTTTATTTAATCAAAAGATTGTCTCTAGGACACCCATATGCTAACACCTTCAGAATCTCATCTTTGTCTTCATCAGATCTCGGACATTGCTTCTGGTTCAGCTTTATGTGTCCGGCTAGGGGGTGCTCACTGTCTTGACTTTGTCCATGCTGAATCTCTTCAAAATCTTCTCAATATACTTCTCTTGACTAAGCCACAGTAGCTTCTTTTGTCTATCTCGGATAATCTTGATTCCGAGTATTTGCTTTGCAGGGCCGAGGTCCTTCATTGCGAAGGACGAGCTCAACGCCTTCTTCAGGGCGGCTATCCTCGATTTGTCTTTCCCTACAATAAGCATGTCGTCAACATATAACAACAAGATCAAAAAATCTCCGGCCTCATACCTCTCACAAATACGCAGTGGTCGGCTTCTGTCTTTTTAAACTTGTGATCAGTCATGAATGATTCAAATTTCTTGTACCACTGCCGAGGTGCTTGCTTCAAGCCATAGAGGCTATTCTTCAATCGACATACCAAGTCCTTTTGGTCTAGGGCTTGGAACCCCTCAGGTTGTTCCATATAAATCTCTTCTTCTAAATCACCGTGAAGGAATGCCGTCTTCACGTCCATTTGTTCTACCTCGAGGTCCATCAAAGCTGCCATAGCTAACACAGATCGAACCGAGGTCATTTTAACCACAGGAGAAAAAGTCTCCTCAAAGTCTACTCCTTTCTTCTGATTGCAGCCTTTCACCACAATCCGGGCTTTGTATCTCGGCTTTTGCCCGTTCTCTTCATTCTTAATCTTGTACACCCATTTATTTTTCAGAGCTCGTCTTCCTTCAGGCAACTCGGTCAGTTCATAAGTCTGATTCTCGTGCAGAGACTTCATCTCGTCTTGCATTGCCTTTTCCCATTCTTCTTTCTCTGAGCTCGTCACAGCCTCATCATAACTCTGAGGCTCACCGTCTTCTACTACAACGGTGTATTCATCAAACGGGTATCTTGTAGAGGGTCTTCTTTCTCGAGTTGGATATCTCGGCTGTTCTTCAGCTTGAGAACCCGGTTCATCATTCTCATCCCGGATCTCATCTTCAACTTAGACTTCATCTTGGTCATCAACAGCTTGATGCTGGTCATCAATTTCTTCATTTTCTTGATTTTCTCCCCCTGCTTCAGCTTGGACATGAGGGATGGGTTCTTCACGTCTGACAGAAACCCGGACTCTGGGCTTCGAGATGTCATGAATGGTCTCATCTTCATGAAAGATCACATCTCGACTTCTCACGATCTTCTTATTGATTGGACCCCAAAGTCGGAACCCGAACTCACAGCTTGACGAACCAAGATAGATGCATTATTTAGTCTTCGCATCAAGTTTTGCCCTTTCCTCTTTAGGGACATGCACGAAAGCTCGACATCCAAACACCTTTAATTGATTATAGGCCGTTTTCCGACCTGTCCAGACTTCTTCTGGAATTTCTCCTTCAAGTGGTCGTGATGGTGAGAGGTTGATCAAGTCAACCGCAATTTTGACGGCTTCTCCCCATAATGATTTCGACAATCCGGCATTGGATAACATACTTCAGACCTTCTCTTCAATAGTCCTGTTCATCCTTTCAGCAAGTCCATTCAATTGTGGAGTCTAGGGGGACGTCTTCTCAAGTCGGATCCCGGCCGCTCTGCAATATGCATCAAAAGGGCCGCAATACTCACCACCATTGTCAGATCGGACCACCTTCAATTTCTTGCCAGTCTCCCTTTCAACCATTGCATGGAATTCTTTAAAGGATT
Organism: Gastrolobium villosum; assembly: GCA_032173675.1. Lineage (NCBI taxonomy): Eukaryota > Viridiplantae > Streptophyta > Magnoliopsida > Fabales > Fabaceae > Gastrolobium > Gastrolobium villosum. The sequence continues at coordinate 20,135 of JAVKPL010007548.1, forward strand.
GGGGTACCTGGTCTTTAGACTTCAACAAATACACCCACACTTTGCGGGAATGGTCATCAATAAATGAAACAAAATACTGAGCTCCTCCAAGAGATCTTTCTGACATGGAGCAAACATCAGTATGGACAAGGTCAAGAATATACCTACGTCTTCTGGGCTGATCCGGCTTCACAAAAGAAACCCGGTGCTGCTTTCCAGCTAGGCAATGCGTACAACTCTCCAACGCTTGGCCTTTCAACCCGGTCAGTAATCCTTTCTTGTGTAGGATCTGGAGCCCTTTCACGCTCATGTGGCCGAGGCGCTTGTGCCATAGCTCCAAGTTCGGTTCGTCTCGGACAGAATTGGCTTCTCCGCCATTGATCTTTCCTTGCATCACGTACAAGGAGCCTTCCTTCTTTCTGTAACACCCCGTTCTAGAACCAGTTTGTTAACATTGACTTATGATATTAAGCGCAGTTACAATCACATTGGTGCAATTAAATCCGGTTAAATTTTTCTTTTAAAGCAAGCCGAATTAAAATTACCCAATTGTGTGACCATAACCATAATGCATTGCGGAATAACATACTTAAAGCTTAATACCATACTTTCATTTCATTTATTATGGTCTCCATTTGCCCATTATATTATAGGATTTTCCATTAGTTACGCGTGGGTTCAAACCGCGCTCAAATCGAAGCACCGTAGCCCAAGTTATGAGGTTTTTAAGCAACAGGTGCTGAAACGTCAGATCCTCTACGCTTCAAGCGTAGAGGAGATTAATGGGACAGTGGGTCTACGCTTCAAGCGTAGATCCCACGCTCCGAGCGTAGACAGTCTGGAGCAAGCACCCAAAACAGGGCAGTTTGACCTACCTGTGGTGTTTTAACCATAACTTGAGTTATACTTATCCAAATTACACAATCTTGGTCTCTATGGAAAGCTAAGAAAAATATCTACAACTTCCATCAAGACACAAGGATCCAAATCTATCGTATAGGATACGAAAATTGGACAACAAGACAGGGTATCTTTGTTTTGAATTGGTTTTCCAACCTAAAGGTCTTCTTTCACCTAATATACATCATATAATCCTTTCAATACATGAATTTTAGTCTCTCTAGATACTCATGCACTAAGAGAAGCATGCATATCATTTCATCATATATGAAAATATCCAATAATTACAACATTACATCATGATTACAAGTTTCAATTACAAATCATGGGACTTAGCTACAAAACACTATGATCAACTCCTAGGCTCCCATCAACAAAAGAGATACCAAAGGGGATGAGCATAGGCTAAGTCCAACCAACTAAACATAGCATGCATATAACAAATGACTTTCATTTACAATCTTGTACATATGAATTACAAAATAGCATGCTTAATCAAATGACCCTAAGCCTTCCTATGTCCATTTACTTCAAGTATGGCCACTTGCCATCTGAGGCTCCTGCAGCATCCTTGCCTGAAAGGGGGTCCCCAACCACACGGGGTGAGATATACGAATATATCCAGTAAACCAGGGGTCCTTGGAGCATCTCTCCACCCCATAGTTCAATAACAGTGTAATAGCAATGACAATAATAATCCAGCAAATACATATCCATGCAAGTGTACACAACATCTCCAGGAGAAATCCCTCGAGCTCTCGAGCTCTCCTAAGGATACTCAGATGCAAATAGTCCTACTGGCCAGCTAAACTACCAAGTATGATTTACGCATCATCATGCAACATACCAACATAGGGAAACACCATCCTATGTCACACCAAAGCATGCAAATACGTATAACAAAGCATTACAATATTTCATTGCATTTATATACAACAACACACCATTACCCGTTCAGGGCTTGGTGGAACAATAAAGGGAATTACACCCAAGGTCCGAAGACTTACCTCAATGCTTCCAACTTAACCTTTGTTCCTCACCAATCTTCACAACACAATTATCAATCCCAAGGAGCTAACCGAGCTCCATAGCTTGCTCCAATGGTTGGTTACTCACTGTTGGTCCAAATGCCTCAATCCTAAGCATCACATGGACAATATCAACAATCAACCCAAACCAAACCATTGATTACACAAACAAGCCAAACAATAGTCAAATGCATAATCTTGTGATTTTCCAAACAAAATCATACGACTATCAAAACTCATTTCCACCGATTAAATGCCATTCCTAGCATTTTTCTCAACATACTCTAGGCCTCAATCTTCCTAGAACATAGCCCATTTACTCACATAACCATAAACCCCAAAACACTATTCATCCAAAACCTAAATCATGGATTCTTCATGAAAATAGAGTTCAAAGGATGAAATCTTACCACAAAGTGTTGCACAATCAAGGGGTGAGGGTTCCTCAAGCTTCCATGGAGGTATAAGCTCCCAAATCTCACAACTTCTCCAATGGGTCGCAACTTTGGGAGGAGGAATCTCACAACACACTACTCCCCACCAAGACCCAAGCTAGTATTGTGAAAGAGGGGAAGATTTGGAGTGGTTTAGGCTTTGGAATCACTCAAAACCGTCAAGGTTTGATCACCCAAGGGTTTTCTCCTTCCTCATTTCCCTTCTTCTTCTTTCTCCCTTCTTCTCTCTTCTTTCCCCTTCTTTTTCTTCTTCTGCGCGACAAAATGGAATGGGGAGGGGCTTTGGGTCTTTTTTAGGTGACTATCCACTTATCATAGGTTAAGTGGGTATCGGTTCATCTATGTATTCAACTCCATTAATTACCAAACTTTACCCAAGAGTCTGGAATATTTTTCTAGGAATATTTCTACTTCCATTTTTATATTTCGGGCACTTTTGTCTACACCCATTTATACCCCTTAACTTTCACAGAGTACACTTTTTACCTCAAAAGTGACCCCAATTAATTTTATAAGGGAATTTACTTATTTTTACTCACTAATACATGCTTAATTATCTAATCACATGTATTTTGCTAATTAATTATTTTGGGCTATTATAGTCACCCCACCTTTTAGCGATTTTGTCCGCAAAATCAAGAACATACCTGTCCTTAAACTCAGGATACTGACGGAGAAGCTCGTCTTCCCGCTCCCAAGTGGACTCTTCAGGTGTCCTTCCTTCCCATTGAATCTTCACCATGGGAATAGACTTATTCCTCAGCCTCTTCTCATCTCGCTCAAGTACTTTCAGTGGTCCAATTGGAGTCTTCAAATTTTCCCGAATCTCAACATCATCAGGTTGAACCACATGAGAAGGATCAGCTACATACTTTCTTAGCTGAGAAACATGGAATACATCATGTATATTGGATAGTTGAGGAGGTAAGGCAAGCTGGTAGGCAACTGGTCCTACCCTACGTAGAATCTGATAGGGTCCAATAAATCTAGGACTCAGCTTCCTCACTCCCAGGGCTCGTCCCACACCTGTAACTGGTGATAACTTTAGAAACACATGATCTCCCTCCTCAAACTCTAGAGGCCGATGCTTGAGATCATAATAACTCTTCTGGCGATCTTGGGCCTTTTTCAGACGATCCCTAATCATTTTGATCTGTTCAGTGGTCTCCTGAACAAAATCCAATCCAAATCGCTCTGAGTCTCCAACCTCTGCCCAGCAAGTAGGTGTCCTACACCTGCGACCATACAAGGCCTCGTAGGGAGCCATACCCAGACTAGCATGAAAACTATTATTATATGAAAACTCAACCAGTGGAAGGTATCGATCTCATGCCGTACCCTGCTCCAGAGTGCAAGCCCTCAACATATCCTCCAACGTCTGAATGGTCCTCTCAGTCTGACCATCCGTCTGTGGATGATAGGCAGTACTCAGTCTCAACCGAGTGCCAAGAGCCTCCTGCAATGCTCCCCAGAAGCGAGAAGTGAACTTCGGGTCCCGATCACTAACAATATTTTCAGGCACCCCATGAAGCCTCACAATCTCCTTCACGTAGAGCCTGGCCAATTTCTCAGCAGAGAAATCTACCCGAACTGGTAAAAAGTGTGCGGATTTTGTCAATCGATCCACAATTACCCAAATAGAATCATAACTAGCCTGTGTCCGCGGCAACCCCACTACGAAATCCATGGAGATACTCTCCCATTTCCATTCAGGAACATCCAGTGGTTGCAACATACCAGAAGGTTTTTGGTGCTCAATCTTGACCTTCTGACATACTAGACACTTGGAGACAAATTCAGCAATATCTGTCTTCATACCAGGCCACCAGAAATTAATCTTTAGGTCCTGATACATCTTTGTAGCTCCAGGATGGACGGTGAATTGACCCCTATGGGCCTCTGTCATCACTTCCTCTGTCAATTGTCTAGGTACTACGATACGACCCTGATATAATAGTATACCCTCATCATTGCAGGATACACCACTCTGACCTTTCATTCGTTTAGCACTTTCATTTTGCAGTTGAGCATCCTTAATCTTGGTCATCATTTCGTTCTCTATTCTTGTAATTTCGATGTCACAAATTCTGCCTGGAAAGACTTCAGACAATTTCATATCTTTGAACCTCTCAATTACATCAAAATCTCTCATCATCATGCTTGCCATACTCACTGACTTTCGGCTCAATGCATCCGCTACAACATTAGCCTTGCCGGGATGATATTTCAGTTCAAAATCGTAATCTTTTAAGAATTCAGTCCACCGTCGTTGCCTCATATTCAACTCTTTTTGATCGAATAAGTACTTTAGGCTCTTGTGGTCACTAAATATGACAAACTTCATTCCATACAAGAAGTGTCTCCACTGTTTCAATCCAAAAATGATTGCAGCAAGCTCTAAGTCATGGGTCGGATAGTTTTCTTCATGAGGTTTCAATTGCCTCGAAGCATACGCTATCACTCTCATATCTTGCATCAGCACACAACCCAATCCCTTTTTAGAAGCATCACTGTACAACTCAAATTCACCTTCCGGATCAGGAAGTACTAACACTGGAGCAGTCGTCAACTTTTCCTTTATCTTCTGAAAACATTCTTCGCACTCATGCGTCCAAATAAATGGAGTGTCCTTCCGGGTCAAACGGGTCAATGGCAAAACCATTTCCGAAAATCCTTTAATAAATCTCCGGTAATAACCAGCCAAACCCAGAAAACTCCTTACTTCAGTCACGGTCTTGGGCCTCTCCCAATCAATAACTGCCTCAATTTTATTAGGATCAACCGCCACCCCATCAGTAGAAATGACGTGACCCAGAAATTGCACTTGAGAAAGCCAAAATTCACATTTAGAAGGCTTTGCATACAGCTGTTTATCTCTGAGGATTTGCAACACAGTTCTCAAGTGATCCTCATGCTCTTCCTTACTCTTGGAATATATCAGGATATTATCAATAAACACAATCACGAATTGATCCAGAAACGGCTTGAAAATGCGATTCATATAATCCATAAACACCGCCGGAGCATTAGTGAGTCCAAATGGAATTACCTGATACTCATAATGTCCATATCTAGATCGGAAAGCAGTCTTCGGAATATCTTCCTGCTTAATTCGGATCTGATGATAACCTGACATCAAATCAATTTTCGAAAATACACAAGCACCCCTCAACTGATCAAGCAAATCATCTATGCGAGGGAGAGGATACTTGTTCTTAATAGTAACCTTATTCAACTGACGGTAATCAGTGCACAATCTCATGCTACCGTCCTTCTTCTTAACAAATATCACTGGTGCTCCCCACGGGGACACACTAGGCCTAATAAACTGCTTAGCCGAAAGCTCCTCAATATGCTTCTTTAACTCGGCTAATTCCGGTGGTGACATCCGATATGGAGCCAGAGAAATGGGTCCCACACCAGGCAACAAATCAATGGTGAACTCAATCTCTCTGTGAGGTGGAAGTTGCGGAATCTCATCCGGAAACACATCCACAAACTCCTTCACCACGGGAATATTGTCAATCTCCTCATGACTTCCACCCACTAAACCCCCCACAAAGACATATCCCAATGCCCCGGCCCTCAAAGCCTTTCTAACCTGCAGCACAGATAGATATGAGGAAGAACTAGTAGTAGAATCATCAGCAGAGAGCACAATTCTTTTTCCACAGCAGTCTATCATAGCACAGTTCTTTGATAACCAATCCATTCCCAAGATAACTTGAAGACTGATCATCGGCAAACAAATAAAATCCAGCACATAATCTCGGCCTTTATATTTAAATTCCACATCCTTGCATAATACTGATGTGTAACACTTCTCTCCAGTAGCAGTCACCACTTTCATTGGAGGAGAGATGTCGTACATTTGCAAATTTAGCCCAACGGCCATAAAATCAGACATACAGGAGTGTGTAGCTCCTGAGTCAAACAAAACTTCAATATCCATATTATCAATATAAATTATACCTTTCACAAGATTTGGAGCCTTTTCTGATTGCCGACGGTCCATGGTGTATACCCTACCAACCGTCTGTGCTTCTATCATAGGTGGAACAACAGAAACAGGAACAGCCGCAGCTTGAACTGCCATAGTCCTCACTTCATTCTGAGGACACTGTCTTGAGTAATGGCCGGGCCTTCCACATTTATAACATATAATTTCATCGGTGGCACACTGGCCTCTATGCTCCCTCCCACATCCTTTACACTTAGGAGGAGGTCCTCTATCAACAAAATTCTTCTGAGTCCACGGCTTCTTGAATATATTTGTTGGGTTGTTCACACTCAGCTTCTTATCTTTCATCTTTTTATTCTTCCAATAACCAGAGCCCGTTGCTTTATTGGCAGTAGGTGCTTGGGCTTCAGAAGGCTTCTTGGTACTGGACACACCATATACCTCTTCTACCTTCCGGCACTGATTCACAAACCGGCTAAACTCTCGGATGTCACAGTTTGACATCTTCCGAGACATCTTCTCATTCAGACCCCACTGAAACTTGGAGGTCATCTCAGCTGAAGAGGGTAAGGCTCTCCCATAATTAGCATATTTCACCAATTCATTGAACTTGGCAAAATATTGATCAATAGACATTGACCCTTGGGCACTCCCACCCTTTGAGCTAGCTTTTGGGGTGGTGTATCCCAAGGTTCTTTACAAGAATTGTGTTTGATAACGCAACAAATAATATAATAAAAAATAATTCCTATTAAATATAAAAAAAAAATTCGGATCATCACTTTCCTTTCCATATGGTGGTGGTGGTGGCGGCAGCGGGTGGCATAGTGGTGGTGGCGACAGCGACGGTACGACGGTGGTGGTGGCAATGACGTGGTGGTGGTTGTGATGGCAGTGGCTGCGGCGATGGCTGTGGTAATGATGGCGGCGGCGACGGTAGTGGTGGGGATGGTGGTGGTGGAGATGACGGCAATGGCTGTGACAATGGAGGTGGAGATGGTGGTTGGTGGCGACGACAATGGTAGCGGTGGCATGGTGGTGGTGGTTGTGATGACATCATGGAGAAGGTGGTGGTGGTGGCGGTGGCTGTGGTGGTAGGTGACAGTGATGGTGGCGGTGGTGATAGTGGTAGTGGCGGGGGTGGTGTAATGGTGGCAGTGGTGGTGTTGGTGACGGTACTGACAATGACTGTGACGATGGTGGTGGTGGTTGGTGGCGGCGGCGGTGTGTGTGGTGGCTGCAACGATGGTAGTGGTGGTTGGTGATAGTGATGGTGATGGTGGTGGAGGTGACGACTATGGCTGCGACAATGGTGGTTGGTGGCATTGGTGGCGGCGACGATAGTAGTGTTGGCATGGTGGTGGTGATTGTGATGGCATCATGGAGATGGTGGTGGTGGTGGTGGCAGTGGCTACGGTGGTGGTAGCCAGGTGATAGTGGTGGTGGCGGCGGTGATGGTGGCGACGGTAGTGACTGTGACGGTGGTGGTTGGTGGCGGCGGCGGTGACAGTGTCAATGGTGGCTGCAACAATGATAGTGGTAGTTGGTGACAGTGGTGGTGATGGTAGCGGTGGTGTTGTGGTGGTGGTAGTGGTGGCAATGATGATGGTGGTGGTGACGGCAATGGTTGATGGCGGTGGTGACGGAGACGGTGATAGTGGTGGTTGTGGCGGTGGTAGTTGTCGTGGTGGTGATGGTGGCATGGTGGTTGTGATGGGTGGAGGCGGTGGTGATGGTGGCGGTGGCATCATGGTGGTGGGGGTAGTCACGACAGCGATGACGACGATGGTAACGGTGGTCGTGTTGGGATGATGGTGGTGGTGGTGTTGATGATGGTAGAGATAGAGAGTGATTAATAGAGATAAGTATTTCTCATTTTGTACCCGGGAACAAAAAAGCAGAAATTTTCTGATTCTTTTTTATGTTCCCCAGCACAAAAATTAATCTGGTTCATCCCGTGAACAAAAAAATAAACTGATTTACCAAACTAGTTTTTCATCCATTTTTGACCTCTATCATAGGCTTTCAAGGCATTGTAGGTTGCAACTAAATAAATGACCGAAATTATTTCTTCACGAGTTACAATTTTGGATTTGGGATATTTGGTCGAGAAAATATCTTTTTTACCATGAAGTTACAAAAAAGTGTTTGATAGGTCTAATTTTTTTTTCAAAAATGTTGGGTTAATTACACTGTTTGATAGGTGCATTAAGCTTCGCTATCGGAGTAAGGATGAAATTAATTCACCCTTCGAAAACAGAAGCACCTCCTCTTAGCCAAAGATTTTCCAATTTAAACCTTTGCATAAGCAGCGTAATGTATCTTCAAATACATCTAACAAGACTTCAGGAGTCAGTTTCTTGACTTTGGTATATGTGAAAGTGTAACAGTGTAAGTGAAAAGTTTGGAATTAGCCCGTGTTGAATACGCAACGCTCAGATATTGAATTTCAGGTTGAGTGGATGTCTTTAGCTAATTACCGTCGCTATCTATCTTGACTCTATTCGTTGGACTTGTAGTGTGTGTGTAGTGTATACATATATATATATATATATATTTTATTTTTTTTATTTTTTTTTTATTTTGGTATAAGACTTGTAGTATATTTTATATCCCCACACTTTGCTTTCACGTCAATGCCGTGGTTAGACTGTCACTGGAGGGTCTAGTTGTTGGGCAAAATAACTGATAAGTTAAAGTTGATTGATTAAGTTATGTGCACGCTAACTGGAATTTTTTTTGTTGTTGGAGTTAGCAGAAAAGTAACTAGGGGTCACGCCAATGTCGAGTGATAGACAAGTTGAATGTAGCTTAAATTTGGTTAAACCAGAGATAAACTACTATGTTTATTCTTTCTCTTTCTCTTTTCCTTTTCGATTTGTGTGATTATCGATTTTCAACAAGTTTTTCCAAACAAATATAATCAAATACATCACTGGTATTGACGGGACTAATTCTGTCAATGTTCTTGATGGCACTGATGTCATGTTAATGTCACGTACGTAGGTAGTCTCGTTATAGTAAAGTTTTGAAAGACTATAACTTTTAACTTGGGTATTTACATCAGATTTTTTCTTTTTTGTGTTCACATAACTTTTTTCTAGATATATGCAATGACACATCATTTAGTATATTTTATCTCCCACAAATATAGTTCGAATTTGTAACAATAGTTCCACAATCACGAGAGCGTTTACACTTAGAAACTTCTGAGTTATTTCTGGACCAACACTCTAATCTGCAACATGAGCATTTCAATTTTAGGGTTTTATATTTCTCATTCAACATTTCAATATGAGAATTGAATTCTCATGTTGTAAAGATAAAAAGTATGTGTGACCCGTACGTTAGAAAAAATTATGTGTAGGACGCACGTTACCACGAAAATCGAAGGGTGTGTAGGAAAATTCAAATTCTCATGTTACATGAGAATTATAAAACCCTCAATTTTATTATATAAAGTTTTTTATGGGTTTTATAAGAGTTATGTCGTAGGAAAAGTGATTTTGTAATGTTATAGAGATTCGTTTTGCGTGCATTAGTTTTTTTTTTGTTGCTTTAAAAAGTGCAGGCCCCACAAAATGTTGTGTGTGTAGGAAAATTTTTCTTGTCATGTTAAAGGACAAACTAAAACCCTTTTTTATATAATAAAACTTGGGTTATATAATTCTCATGTTGAATGAGAATTGAAATCTCATGTTGTAGAGATAAAAAGCATGTGAGACCCATGTGTAAGAAAAAATTACATGTAGGACCCATGTCAGCACGAAAATCGAAGGGTGTATAGGAAAAATTGAATTCTCATGTTAAATGAGAATTATAAAACCCATAAAACTTTATATCCTAGTATATATGATTCTAAAAATCCATTTTTTAGTTATTTTCTGAAAAAGTATTATTTTAGTATAATCGAATTTTTATATATCATAAGATTAGATTCAG
>JAVKPL010007549.1:0-30300 GCA_032173675.1 Gastrolobium villosum
GTCACATCTTTGCACACACGCACAAGGTGTTTGCTAAAATGCCTGACTTAGAATAGTCATAGCGCTAAAATGCTGGTTCTCAACGTTTTAGCGCTCGGACTGGGTACAACAGGATTATGGCCAGGCCGTTAAAACGCTCCCAGTGACCGTTTTAGCGCCCAACCACTGTATACACACACAAGGTGTTTGTTGAAATGCCTGACTTAGAACGGTCAGGGCGCTAAAACGCTGGTTCTCAACGTTTTAGCGCTCAGACAGTGTAAACCAGGATTGCGGCTAGGCCGCTAAAACGCTCCATGTGACCGTTTTAGCGCCCAGCCCCTGCTGCAAAACATGACTTTTACTTGATTCTGGGAATTAAAGGGGGTGTCACTGATGTAACGAGGGATTAATTTGCATGATGTTCTTCATTTAGATCTGGGAATTATATGCTATATTGTTCATTACATTACTGACTTGTTCCTTTGATGAACAGATATGTCTTCTTCACCACCAAAGAAAGTCAGCAAAAAGTGGGCAAGAGGGTCCAAAAATTCAGCACCCCCACCTCCTGCATATGATGAGCACTTCTGGCGAAGTGCAGAACATGAAGACCGCTTCAATAAGAAAACCTCCCATAGACCATTCGTCTGGGAATGACAATTCGTCTTGGACACGGATGAATACCCAGAGTTCCAGTCTCAATTGAGGAGACGGGAATGGGTCACTTTTGGGGAGATATTGGTGAACAGCAGCCCGGCTATAGCTCGCGAGTTCTTTGCCAATGCATACAATGGAGATCAAGGAGGGCAGAGGACCTTCATGAGTTGGGTGAGAGGTAAACAGGTTAAGTATGATGCCTATACCATCCAGAAGTTGCTGAAGATCAAGAGTTGTGATACTAACCAGGCCTTGACTTGTGACTTCCATCGAAATTGGCGGAAAATTGATGTCCAACCCAGGAGAAGGACTAAATTGGGGGCGGGTGAACCCACTTTGCACACAGTTGCAAAACCTGGGGAAAAATAGGTGATGAAAAAGGATGGGGTCAATCCCAAACTGCTGTGGTTAAGGCAATTAAATGGAGAAGCAAGGGTATGGTTCCATTTCATTGTCTCAAACATTATACCTTCCTCCAACCAGGCGGAGGTAAACTTGATGAGGTCTGTTTTTATTTCAACCATCATGAATAAGGGGAAAGTGGAGTTGCCTACTCTTCTTCAAGACAGTATCTATGATATGGCCCACTCTGACACCAGTACATTTTCTCTTGGCCATTGCTCTCTGATTCATCTTTTATGCCAGAAAGCTGGAGTTGACATTACTGATAATGGAGTGCAAGTCAAATTACACCCCAAAATTGATGCCAAGCAGATCAGGGATCAGTTAAGAATTGGAGGGGAAGTCCAAGGGGATTGACACCGGGCAGAAAGCAAGGAGAGAAGCTAGATGATGCTGACTTTGAAGAACGTATTAAAGCAGAGGAACAGTGGTTGAGAAATGGGGATATACGTATGGGCCACTTACGTCGTTGCCTCAAATTTATGCAGGCGGATCAGCAGTCATTCCAGACACATGTTATAAAGATGCTGAACGACATCTGTGAGGCCCAGGGACTTGAGACGTCCACTTTTCAGCCTGCTGCGTACCCTCATTCTGAGGAGGAGGATGCCTTCGAGGCAGCAGCCGCTGCCCATATGCATGATGACAATGAGTCCTCTGATGATGACATTGAGCATGATGTTCAGGCCCCAGTGGGAGAGACAGTTGCTGCGAGTCAGGATGGTGCCGGACCATCAGCCGGGGTTAGTGCAGGAGCGGGGATCAGTACAGGTGCCGCACAGGCAGATTATACACTACTCCCGCATTCTGACCCAGGAGACCCCTTTGACTCTGATGATGAGGCGACAGCATCCTTTGTGGAGTCATGATTTTGCAGTTTTCCTGCTGTTATTTTGTTTTACTTTTTCAGTATCTAGGTTATTTTGCTGATACATTTATTTTGGTTACTTTGTAATCTGTTAAAGTACACTGAGATTTCACTGTTTGTAGATACACATTTCTGATAGTACTGATGCTATTAACTGTACGTGAATGTGTTTCAGGGATCCACTGCTGTTTTAGATTTAAATTAGTTGCTGGGGACAGCAACGTTTAAATCTGGGAATTGTGGGTGTGATGTGATTGAATGGCAAGTGAATACTGCATGGAGAGGTCACACGAGTGGATGAGCCAAAACAGGGAACATCTCAATCTCTTTTCTTTAGTTTTTCTTAGTGTGAATAATTTTTAGTGTAGTTTAGATGTTAGTGTAGTTTAGAATTAGGATAAAAAAATTTCTTTTTCTTTTATGAAATTTCATGAGGATTTGATTGATCAGAGTTTTAGATGATTGATCAAATTAAGGATACAATCGTATACCTTACATGTTGAGAAATGGAATGATTGTATGATTCATTCAATGTGTCAGAGTAGAGAGATTAGTTGTGATGCATAGAGAGGAAGTCAAGCATGCACTCTGAACTGTGAGGAAATTGAGCCTATAAAGAAATTTTTGTTCAGAGAGCATTTCACTGCATGAGTAATTCTAGAACTTGCCTTGTTTCTTGTTTGAAATGGCTGATGATGCATAAGGTAGAGGAATTCCCTTCTTGAACCAGAAAGTTAAATGGTCAACCCTTAAGTTCCTGTTGCATGAAGCTTTGAGCCTAATCTGTTGTTAATGTACTCTCACATCCACTCCTTTAGACTGAAAAGTTCAGATAAGTGATAAGGGGTGGAGTGTTTTGTGGGAAGTAAGGTATCTTTGCAATAAGTGAATGAAAGAGGTGTTTGAAACATACGAAAGAAGGAAAGAAAAAAAAAGGTTGTGGAACACAAAGTGTTTGAGTTTTTGGATGAGGTAAAGTGAAATGTTTAAAGACACAAAGTATCTGAAAGAAAAAGGACAGAAAGAAAATTTTTGTTAAAGACACAAAGTGTCAGGAAGAAAAGGAGGAAGAAAGTCAAAGAATGAAAAGGAAGAAAGATTGGGGAGTTAGGAAGGAAATGATAAATATTGTGATTCCCCCTTATCTGAATCTGATTCATTTGATCTGAACTTTTCCTGCCACAGAAAGCCTTACCTCTAGTCAAGCCATACACCAAGCCTCATTGCCAACCATGTTAAGACATTTTTGATTTGCCTTATAGATCATTTGTGCCATGAATAATGAGAATAGGGGCAAGCCTATGGAAGTTTGAGTGCAGAGAAGAATGAGTGACATGTTGATCCCTAAACACTAGTGTGCAAGAGAGTTAAATTCTCACAATTTTTTAGAAGATCCTAGTGAGGGGGTGTGTTGTTTGGAAGTCTCTGTATGTCATCTGTACTAATCTGTTGAAAAGCATATAGGATGTTGTGCAAGTCATGAGAAATAAGAGATTGCATGGTTGTAAGTTGTATCAATGTGATCCCTTGTGGAATTCAGTCTATCCTCATGAGTTTCATTTGTAAGAATCTTGAATCCCTCTTTGTTGCAAATGCATTACTGAGGACAACAATGTCCAAATCTGGGAATTTTGATAAACCCCTGGTTCATCAGGTTTTTCAACACAAATTAGGATTAATTTGTATGAATAATTGGTTGAAAAAGGAGGTTAATATCTTAGAATTTCCTAAATTGCAAGTTCTGAGAGCTTTGTGAAAATCTACATTGTCTTGCAGGGAAAGGAAGCCCAAAAAGCATCAAAAGAAGGAAGAAGATTCTGGAGGTAAAATTGCCTAAGTGTTGAGCGCTAAAACGGCCAAACTGACCGTTTTAGCGCGCTGCTGCAGTTTGAAGGAGAAAGTTGCTGGTGCTGAGCGCTAAAACGTCCACACAGACCATTTTAGCGCGCTGCTGCAAATTAGAATTGGAAGCCTCTGGAGCTCAGCGCTAAAATGCCTACACTGAGCGTTTTACCGCTCGAATATGCAATTCTTCTCTGTTCTGAAATGCTAAAACGTTCAAATCAAGCGTTTTAACGTTGGAGTCAGTTGAAAGCAGTTGAGAGGTTATCAGCCACGGACGCTAAAACACTTATTCAAATCGTTTTAGCGCTCACGTCAGTTAAAAGCAGTTGGTCACGCATCAAGCCGGACGCTAAAACGCCCATTTCTGACCGTTTTAGCGTCCACATTATTTTTCAGCAGAATTGTAACACTATAAAAGGCAAAAGGCCTAAAAAAATTGGGGATCTAGATAGTTTTTCTCTCCCATCTCTCTACTCTCCTCTCTTGTATCATATCTTAGGATCTGAATTCTCACCTTTTACACAACAATTCTTAGGAGTAGTGTAGCATTGCAATTGAAGATTGAGGATCTACTACCATGACAATGGAGTTTTTTCTTTCTTCTTCCATTGTACTTACTTTCATTATGTCTGAGTAGAGTCCTTTGTAGTCTGATTCGATGGAACTCAAGTGTGTATTTATGAATAATTAATGTGAAGTTATGTTTTCCTATTATGTGACTTGTATGAATTTGTCTTGATCAATCATTCTTGTTTATGAAATAATGTAGAACAGACATGTTTGCATTGTTTTAAAGTTGACAACTTCATCATTAGTATTATAGTAGTCAAGACATTGATGCTATAATATTAATGTATTCTTAAGACCTTAGTAATTAATGCAAGTATTATGAAAGGAATCACCAAGTCATTGGGGTTTCTGATTAACGTACCCATCAAGGTAGTAAGACATTACATCTTGATGATAAGTAAAAGGTTGATTAACATCATGTAACAGCCCGTGTTAACCCGGATTGTTATCATACTAGCGTATTAAGCCACGCTTAATTAAAATGCGGAATAACTTTTTCTTTAATTCAATTATGACGTCATTAATCTTAGCCAACTTGATTACTTAATCAATTTCATAAAATACTGCCTGTATGTAAATTGCAAGACAACTAACTGAAATACCTCATATATAGATATCATGTGAGTATCTAAAACCACAGGACTACAACACATAGCCTGGGTCAAAATCCTGATAATTTAATTACAACTTCAAATAAAAGACAATAACAATCCATGTGGCATGGACAAACCCCATGCTCACTGTAAGAACCTGCACCGCTAATTAAGGTAATTAGTGAATTAATTATGATAATTAGGAAATGATTCCATAGTTGACCTTAATAATTATTATTGGGCTTAAATAATTATACTGAGTGAGTAAAAATGCTGAAAGTCGCTTTTCGGAAGAAAAGCGCAGATACCGGTTCTGCTACCCGGTATAAATGCGTACCGGAAAAGTATCCCGGAAAATTATAACGAATGCATGATAATTATTAGAATATTATGTAGGACTTGTAAAATAAGTTTCAAGTGAAAATAACGTAATCTGATGCCAGAACTGATACTGGCTATGGAAAAGCGCGTACCGGAAAGGTACTCCGAAAAATAAAATAAAAATATGACAAATCTTAGAAAAATGTCTAGGTCTAGATTCCAAAGTTTGGTATCACGATCTTTTACTTTGCTATTAAGGCTAATACTGCGCGTTATGTGGCCTTGTGCCTATAAATAGACATATTAAGGCACAAAACCCTAGGCCTTTTAAAATTCCTACGTGATTGGGTGGCTGCAGCTTTGCCTTCCTTCCTCCTTGGCCATTTTGCTTGGGAGAAACCACCAAGTTGTCACTTTTAGCTTAAATCCTTCCTCTTTTACCATGAAAACACTTGAGTGAGTGCATTGTAAGGAGGTTGTGGTCTTGTGTTCTGAGGGTGTTGCTGTTGAGGGAGTGTTTGAGGGTTGTGGTGTTGTCTCCATGGTTATGAGCCATAGTTCATGCCATTAGAGGCTCCAAGAAGCCTCCTTTGGTGCCAAGAACCAACCTTTGGTGTGGCATTTTTGTGTCCTTGGGTGTGCTGGACTTGAGAGCAGCATTGGGAGCTCCAAAGGCACTTTGAACTACTGACTAAGCTTTGGGGTAAGACACCTTAACTTGATCATGTGTTTTTATGGCCTAAAGGTGGTATCTTGGTATGTTAATGGGTTTAACATATAACCAACACATAAGTGAACTTATATATGCTTAAAGATGCATGCTTTAACGTGTACATGTGTTAAAAGTTGAATCTTTGGGTTGGATATTCACGAAATGCAGAAACTGCATTCTGTCGTGAGATATCCGGATATTTGTCGAACAGATATCCGGATATCAGTATCCGGATATGGTATCCGGATATCCACATTCGGATGTGGGATCTGGGTATCCGGATATGGTATATCCGGATATGGCCAGTGTGATATCCGGATATGGCATATCCGGATATGTCCCTCATGATATCCGGATATCCTGGGATTTCGCAGAACAGCAGCTGTGCTGTGTGAACAACAAGCTATTGGGGGGTTGTGGACCCTAGATTAAGGAAGTTGAACTTCTGTAATTAATGAACTAAGTCAAAATCATATGAGTAAGGGCTTATGGCTTTGTTGGAAGCCTTAAGACGTAAAACGTAAAGGAAAGGCGTAGTCTTTAAGTTGTATGCTTGTGATGCGTAATTATTGATGTATTATTGGTCCATATCAGATTGTGATACTGCTGTGTTTGGACGTAAGAGTGGTTGGACTCTTGGCTTGGATAGCTAGCTTGCAAGGTAAGCTTTCGTGTCCTCGGTTTAGCCATTTTGTGGTTCCACCATGTCCCATGGGGATGTGGTTTACGCATGCTGTGTTACACGCTTTGATGTTTTGGAAATGTTGTTGAGCTATTATATCCAATGTGCTTTTATGATATGCATGTGGTGTCCACCTATACAGTAAGCCTGAGTATGTGGTACATACAAGATGGTGAGGCTGTGGGTGAGGTGCAAGCGGTGTTCCTTGTACTCATGTGGGTTTAGACGTATTCCTGCATTTCTCTGGCCAGTAGATTTGATAAACACACATGGCATGATTATCTGCTGCATCGCATAGTTTTGGAACTTATATTGTAAATACTATTTTTGAACTTATATTACACATGTAAGTGAGCTTGGGGTGGAAGATCCTTGAGGACCCCTTGTCTTACTGAGATTTCTTGTTTAGAGATCTCACCCCACGTTTGGGGACGCTTATTTCAGGATCAGGTAATGTTGAGGGCTCAGGTGGCAGGAGGCCAGAGCTGAGTTGATGTTATTATGTCATGCTGACATGTTGGATGTTGACTGCTGTTTATGTTTTCCCGCTTTGATTATGATATTATGCTGAGACTGTTGTTGGGCATTGTGCCTTATTTGGTGAGCATGGGGTTTGTCCATGCCACATGATTTTGTTATTGTCTTTTAATTGAAGTTGTAATTAAAGTATCAGGATTTTGACCCAGGCTATGTGTTGTAATCCTGCGGCTTTAGATACTCACTTTATATTTATTCATGAAGTATTTCAGTTAGTTGTCTTGCAATTTACATACAGGCAGTATTTTATGAAATTGATTAAGTAATCAAGTTGGCTAAGGTTAATGATGTCATAATTGAATTAAAGAAAAAGTTATTCCGCATTTTAATTAAGCGTGGCTTAATACGATAGTATGTTAACAATCCGGGTTAACACGGGCTGTTACACTCACCAAATAAGGCACAATGCCCAACAACGGTCTCAACATAAACTTAACAGAAAACATAAACAACATCCATCATGTCAGCAAAGCACAGATAAGTCTAACTCAGCTCTGCTGTTTCCATCTCAAGCAGTGCGCCCCCAAACAAGGAGTTCACTCTCAAGTCTCTGAACTTTTCGATCACCTCGTAGTCACACATCATCAAGCTGGATAAGCTCACGGATTTCCGACTCAAAGCATCGGCTACCACATTGGCCTTGCCAGGGTGATACCTCAACTCAAAGTCGTAGTACTTCAAGAACTCCATCCATCTTCGCTGTCTCATGCTCAACTCCTTCTGGTCAAACAGATATTTCAGACTCTTGTGGTCACTGAATACAACAAACTTCATGCGAAACAGGTAATGCCTCCAAATCTTGAAAGCAAAAACAATGGCTACCAACTCCAAGTCGTGAGTCGGGTAGTTCTCCTCATGAGGTTTCAACTGTCTTGAAGCATAGGCAACAGTTTTCCCTTTCTGCATCAACACACAACCTAGCCCTTTACCAGAGGCATCGCAGTATAATTCGAACTGCTCCGCAGGATCAGGAAGGACTAACACAGGAGCAGTAGTCAGTCTCTCCTTCAATTCCTGGAAACACTCCTCGCACTCATGTGTCCACACGAATGGAGTCTCCTTTCGGGTAAGGCGAGTCATCGATAGCACCATCTTGGAGAATCCCTCTATGAACCTCCTGTAGTACCCAGCCAAACCCAAGAAGCTTCTCACTTCTGTAACCGTCTTGGGCCTCTCCCAATCCGTCACGGCCTCAATCTTATTAGGATCAACTGCAACTCCATCAGCGGAAATCGCATGACCCAGAAATTTCACCGCCTTGAGCCAAAACTCACATTTTGACGGCTTAGCATATAGCTTTTTCTCTTTTAACACTTGCAAAACAATCTTCAAGTGCTCATTATGCTCCTTCTCTGTCTTGGAGTAAATCAAGATGTCATCAATGAAGATGATCACAAACTGATCCAGGTACGGCTGGAAGATCCTGTTCATGTAGTCCATGAACATTGCGGGTGCATTGGTGAGTCCAAACGGGATCACCAAATACTCATAATGCCCGTACCTCGAGCGAAACGCGGTCTTCGGGACATCCTCCGACTTAACCCGTATCTGATGATAACCGGACCGGAGGTCAATCTTGAATATACGCAAGCACCCTTGAGCTGATCCAGCAAATCATCAGTGCGTGGGAGGGGATACTTGTTCTTGATTGTCACCTTGTTCAACTGTCTGTAGTCGGTGCACAACCGCATGGTCCCATCTTTCTTTTTCACAAAAATAACCGATGTCCCCCAAGGAGACACACTCGGTCGAAAGAAATCTTTTGCTGAAAGCTCCTCAATATGCTTCTTCAGCTCTGCCAACTCCGGTGGCGACATCCGGTATGGAGCCAATGAAATAGGCCCCACACCAGGCAATAAATCTATGGAGAACTCTATCTCCCTCTGCGGTGGAAACTCAGGAATCTCCTCGGGAAACACCTCGAGGAATTCCCTCACCACAGGAATGCCAGTGAGATCCTCCTGTGTCCCACTCACCAAACCTCCCAACATAACATAGCCAAATGCCCCTGGTCTCAAGGCCCTCCTCGCCTGCAGGACTGAAATGAACGATGAGGAACTGGCTGTGGACCCACCCGGAGACATCACCACTTTCTTGGCACAGCAATCAATCAATGCACAGTTTCTGGACAACCAATCCATGCCCAGAATAATCTCCAAGTTGGCCATCGGCAATCCTATCAGATCTACCGAGAATTCACGGCCATCCCACTGAAACGCTAAATCGTGATGGACAGTGAAGGTCAAACATTTTTCTCCGGTGGCGGTGGTCACCCGCATCGGTGGAGAAAGCACATCACTGGGCAACTCAAGCCCCACAACAATAGGGGTAGCAACAAAAGAGTGCGTTGCCCCGGAATCAAAAAGCACATCAACAGCTGAACCACCAATGGTAACAGTACCTCTGACCAGGTTCAGAGCTCTGTCCGACTGCTGACGATCAAGTGTGTATACTCGCCCCGTAGTAGGTGGCACTGCTGGTGCCCCAATAGGAACCATCTGCAATGGCACAGCCTGCACTGCAGCAACTCTCGCCGTCGGTCAATCTCTGGAGTAGTGGCCCTCCTTGCCACACTGGAAGCATATCAGCTGTCCGGTAGAACACGGCCCAAAGTGTGACTTCCCGCATCCCGAGCATCTGGGAGCAGGAGGTCTAGCTGTGTTCCCCTGTGTAGAAGTCTTTTTAAATTGGTTTGGCGCTTGCTTAGCCGCCAACTGTTTGCCCTTGCCCTTGTTTCCAAACTTCCTGTCCTTCCAGGAAGCGGAACCACCAGTATCCTGTGGCACCTCAATCTTGGCCTTCTTGGCCTGACACGCACCGCAGTAGTCCTCAATGTCGCGGCACTGCTGTACTAAAGCTCTGAAATCTCTCGAAGAAGAACCAGCAAGATGTCCAGCAATGTCCTCATTAAGTCCCCTCCGGAACTTAGCAGCAAGAAAAACAGGAGTCGGTCTCGCCATGCGGAAATGAGCGAACTTGACCAGCTCATTAAACTTGGCCAGGTACTCGTCGACAGATAACGAGCCCTGCACCAAACGGTCAAACTCTCCCTGCTTCCTTTCCTGAGAGTCATATGGAAAGTACTGCCCCAGAAAACACTCCTCAAAGAACGGCCACGTCATCACACAGCCCTGCATCTTGTAGATGTGAGAAATGTTGGTCCACCACTCATGGGCCTTGCCCTCCAGCATGTAAGTGGCAAACATCAGCTTCTGTGGATCGGTACACTACATGATCCAGAAGATCTTGTCCAACGCCTGTAACCATCTGGCAGCAGCAATGGGATCATAAGATCCATCAAAAGAAGGTGGCTTGTGCTTATGGAAAGCATTCAGCCTGCGGTCGATCTCGTCACGATCCTCAGCAAATACGGGGATGGTTTGCAAAGCCCCCGTCAAATGACTACCCTCACCCATCTGACTCTGGGTGTCCTCCTGTTGACTAGGCGGAGGTGGAGGCGGTGGCGGCGGTGGAGGTGGTGGAGGACACTGGCCAGCAGCAGGACCAGCCCTCAACTCCTCCAACATGACCCTCATCATAGTCATGTTGGCCATCTGGTTCTCCTCCAGAACCTCAGCAGTGGCACGCCGGTTCGCATCTCTGATAGCGTCCAGCATCGCCTGGTTTGCCAACATCGTGGCCTCCTGGTCGGCTAGTCGGGCCACCTGCATCTCAGCTAATGCAGCCAGGATAGGATCTGACTGATCCTCGCTCGTACTAGGGTTCCTCCTTGGTGGCACCATGACTCTGCACAAGTTACACAAAGAATGAGTTGATCAGACCCACAGGACTATACTCCAGTGGCATATATAGATATCATGTGAGTATCTAAAACCACAGGACTACAACACATAGCCTGGGTCAAAATCCTGATAATTTAATTACAACTTCAAATAAAAGACAATAACAATCCATGTGGCATGGACAAACCCCATGCTCACCAAATAAGGCACAATGCCCAACAATGGTCTCAACATAAAATTAACAGAAAACGTAAACAACATCCATCATGTTAGCAATGCACAGATAAGTCTAACTCAGCTCTGGCCTCCTGCCACCTGAGCCCTCAACATTACCTGAACCTGAAATAAGTGTCCCCAAACGTGGGGTGAGATCTCTAAACAAGAAATCTCAGTAAGGCAAGGGGTCCTCAAGGATCTTCCACCCCAAGCTCACTTACATGTGTAATATAAGTTCAAAAACAATATTTACAATATAAGTTCCAAAACTATGCAGTGCAGCAGATATTCATGCCATGTGTGTTTATAAAATCTACTGGCCAGAGAAATGCAGGAATACGTCTATACCCACATAAGTACAAGGAACACCGCTTGCACCTCACCCACAGCCTCACCATCTTGTATGTGCTACATACTCAGGCTTACCGTATAGGTGGACATCACATGCATATCATAAAAGCACATTGCATATAATAGCTCAACAGCATTTCCAAAACATCAAAGCATGTAACACAGCATGCATAAACCACATCCCCATGGGACATGGTGGAACCATAACATGGCTAAACCGAGGACACGAAAGCTTACCTTGCAAGCTAGCTATCCAAGCCAAGAGTCCAACCACTCTTAAGTCCAAACACAGCAGTATCACAATCTGATATAGACCAATAATACATCATTAATTATGCAACACAAGCATACAACTTTAAGACTACGCCTTTCTTTTACGTTTTACGTCTCAAGGCTTCCAACAAAGCCCTAAGCCCTTAATCATGTGATTCTGACTTAGTTCCTTAATTACAGAAGTTCAACTTCTTTAATCTAGGGTCCACAAACCCCCAATAGCTTACTGTTCACACAGCACAACTACTGTTCTGCGAAATCCCAGAATATCCGGATATCACAAGGGACATATCCGGATATGCCATATCCGGATATCACACTGATCATATCCGGATATATCATATCCGGATACCCAGATCCCACATCCGGATACCAATATCCGAATATCATATCCGGATATGGATATCCGGATATCTGTTCGACAAATATCCGGATATCTCACGACAGAATGCAGTTTCTGCATTTCGTGAATATCCAGTCCAAGGGTTCAACTTTTAACCGATTATAGGCACTTAAACATGCATTTCTAGGTGTGTTTAACCTTCCCCACCTTTAAGTTATCAACTTAGTTACATACATGCATCAAGGTTCCATTTTTAAGCATATAAACACAAGTTCAAGGGTGATGATCATACCACAAGCCAAAAGCAGAGTAGATTATGCTCTTGGAGCTCACTCAACAGCTCCAAAGTCAGCCACAACACTGTGCACGAAAATGGCACACCAAAGGTTGGTTCTTGGCACCAAAGGTTGCTTCTTGGACCTTAAAATGCCATGATCATGACCTCCACTCCTCTCACAAAAGAACTCAGCCTCACACCTATACTCCACTGCTCCCTCAACTCAGAAATGGGACAACAATGCAGTCCCAAGGCCAACTCTCACCCTCACCAAGCAAGCTCCCACAAGTTCAAGGTGTGTGAAGAAGAAACTAAGGAGAAAGGAAGCTCCTTGGCTCACAAAAATGGAGGAGAGGGTGTCAAGAGGTGGCTGGAGTATTTTTCAGGAATGGGGCACGTACATGAAGAGATTTCTGACCTAGAAATCTGTGCCAACTAATGAATTTAAAGAGGTTAAGCTACAACGCGCAGTATTAGCCTTAATAGCAACGCAAAAGATCTTGATCCTAAACTTTGGGATCTAGACCTACCCATTTTTCTAAGATTTGTCATATTTTTATTTTATTTTTCGGAGCACCTTTCCGGTATGCGCACTTTTCCATAGCCAGTATCAGTTCTGGCATCAGATTACATTATTTTGACTTGAAACTTGTTTTACAAGTCCTACATAATATTCTAGTAATTATCATGCATTCGTTATAATTTTCCGGTACGCGTTTATACCGGGTAGCAAAACGGTATCTGTGCTTTTTTTTTTCCGAAAAGCGACTTTCAGCATTTTTACTCACTAACTATAATTATTTAAGCCCAATAATAATTATTAAGGTCAATTATGGAGTCATTTCCTAATTGTCATAATTAATTCGCTAATTACCTTAATTAACGGTGCAGGTTCTTACACATCACATGATAGAGAAGTCATGATGGAAATTGATTCATTCATAAATTCATACTTGAGGGAGATTGATATCTGACTACTGTTTTAAATTATATTCATATCTTTGTGTTTTAAACTTATCTTATTTTATGCAATTACATTTTTAGTGACAAGAAACTCATGCAAATCAAATCTCTTTGGTTGATTCAAATCAACAACAAGTGGATAATCAGTGCTTGACACAATTCCTCGTGGGAATGATCTTTACTTATCATTTTTATTACTTGTATGACTAGTGCACTTGCTAATCTACACAACAGCAACACTTGCACCAAATGTTCAGAATGGGCTTGGAGGGACGAACTGTAGACTAGGATATCATCAAAGAAAATGATGACAAATCGTTTGAGAAATCTATTGAACACATGGTTCATAGTTTCCTGGAAAGTGGATGGCACATTAGACAATCCGAAAGGCATAACTAGGAACTCGAAGTGACCACTGTGAGTTCTGAATGCAGTCTTGTGGACATCAGCTGCTGCCATCGTAACCTGGTGATAGCCAGATCGTAAGTCCAGCTTTGAAAAAATCTGGGCACCTTGTAATTCATCTAGTAGTTCATCCACAGTAGGAATAGGAAACTTATCCGGTATAGTAATCGCATTTAAAGCACGATAATCAACAAAGAAACGCCACGTGCCATCTTTTTTGCGAACCAACAAGACTGGGGAACTGAAAGGGGAATGACTGGGTTGAATAATTCCATTAGTTAACATTTCGTTTACCATCTTCTCAATTTCAGTCTTTTGAAAGTGCGGGTATCGATAAGGTCGAACCTGGACAGGTTTAGAGTGGGGAAGGAGGTTAATGTGATGGTTGAAATTTCTATCTGGGGGTATGGTGGTAATGGAATTGAACACATCGTAAAATTGGAACAAAATTTGTTGGATTGGAGTAGACTGGCTGGGTGAAATTGGTTGTGGGGACAGTGTGGGTTGTTCACTGGTGAGGCACATAAAACACGATGAAACAGAATTTTGGGCTACCAGTTTGTAGAATTGGGCATTGGATATTTGAGATGTGCGAGGATCTGGATCACCGTGGAGGATTATGGTTGAGGAATTGTGGGTAAAGGACATAGTTAAGTGGGAGTAGTCTGTAACAATTGGGCCTAATGTGGATAACCATTGGATGCCCAGCACAACATCAGCCCCTTTGAGATCTAACACAAAAAGATCCACAAAAAATGTATTGGCTTGTAGAAACAATGGCACTGCTACACACGAAGCCGTGCATCGGAGGGAATCACCATTTCCTACCTGCACTTGAAAAGGAGGAATTTGTTGCATTGTTAAGTCAAGAAAAGTGGCCATACGGGCAGTAACAAAATTATGGGTACTGCCCCCATCAATTAGGATTTGTACTGATTTTCCTTTAATAGCCCCTGTGAGACGAAACGATCTCGACTTGTGGTGGCAAAATAACGCATTGAAACTAATTTCTGGTGTACTCTCAAGGGGAGTAGGAACCACAGTTGCGTCAGGAGAGTCTGAATTACCTGGTCCTGGGTCATCTTCAGTTCCCTCGAAATAAAGTAAGGCAGCACGCCCTTTACATTTGTGTCCAAAGGAATATTTCTTATTACAGTTGTAGCATAGATTTTTCTCCCTTTTTAATTGCATTTCTTCTGGTGATAAGCGGCGTATGGGAACAACCGGGATGGGTGAAGGTGTGGATGAGGTGAGGGTTTTAGGGGTTGTGGTCCAGGATCGAAAAGCACGGTTCTCACTAGCCTGATCTTCATACACACGGGCTAGAGAAAAAGCTTCATGGTAATCCTGGGGTCTGAGAGTCAGGATAGACCTGCGGATGTGGGATTTTAACCCAGAAATAAAAATGCTACGCAGTAATGTAGCGGAGAGACCAGGGACTTTACTCACCAATTTCTCAAAAGAAGACTGGTATTCGAGGATAGATCCGGTTTGCTGAATTTTCACCAATGAACCAGCAGGATCATCAAACTCCGAAGGTCCAAAACGGCATTGTAAAGCAGTAGAGAAAGTGCGCCAATCAATTAAGAGTCCATTTTGGTCAGAACCGTAAAACCAACTTACAGCAGGTTCATCCAAATGAAAAGCAGCAAGGTTTAAACGATCAGGTAGTGGGACTTGATAAAAAGCAAAGTACCTTTCCACAGCTATTAGCCAAGTCGTTGGGTCACCAGATGCGAAATGAGGAAAATCAAGTTTGACTTGACGAGATTTGGAATTGTCAGATCCATGGGGAGGAGAACCCAAAATGCCTCGGTTATTGGTGTTTAATTCAATCAACCGAGTGAGATCCTGATGAAAGCGGTTCTGGGAATCTTGTAGTTGCTGTTGGAAAGTGTGTAATTGGATATGAGAATCTTGAAGAGTGGTGTGTTGTTGCTCACGGACCAACTCAGTAGCGTGAAATTGCTGCTCAAGAGTTTCTAGGCGTTGATGTAATTCACGCAGTCTGGTGTTTTCAGCCATAAGGGAGGAAGAGGTTTATGAAAGCACCAAATTATAGAGAGAGAGGGTAGAGAGAAGATTGTCCAACTTTTCCATATTTTCTATTTCTGCCCTCATTGGCTATATATATTCGTATCCTTACATTATTTCTGTTTCTATTTTCTTGATTTGATTACAACATCTGTTAACACTATAATGTGGCCCAACTATTGAAAATAGTCCATCAAGTAATTGGGCTTTTTCTTAATTCTAACGGGCCTGTTCTCCTTCAGTCCAGCTAAGTGAGTTGTAACAGTGTAATTGCGCTATTTAATTTACAAGTGTAATTTGTAATTTTAATTTTTGTAATTTTGTCCCTCCAAAGATGTTTTGGAGCTTCTTTAATTATGTTTAATTAGAGAATTAGGCTAGTGGCGTATAGACGACAAGCGGCCGTTGCTTAAAGAAGCAAAATGGACAAAAGCGCGAGCACCATGACTATCTCAATATAAACTGTTTATATGCATGTATGATTAGAACGTCTAGTATGCATGAATTGGGCAAATCGCGTTTTGTATGGTTATTATGTTTGTCCAATAGCGACTAGTGTAAACCGATAGATGCTTGACATAGGTTACGACTAGCATGATAGCTTACAACATGCGTTTGATGAGACCTAATTAACCCTAACATGCGTTTGATGAGACCTAATTAACCTTAAAATAAAATGAACCCTTAAAAGGAATAAATAATTAAGCGTATGATTACCTCCCACCACCAATGCTACTCAAACCTCTTCTACATAGTGGTGCTCCACAACTCAGTTGGGACCCACTGTTTCGTTGAGCTAGAGTAGTGTTTGAAGTGTAAGACACTTGGGGTGCTGGTTTAATGCTTAACTAAGACATAAGTTGCAGGCACAGCCGGACTTATGTGCTTAGGGTAATGATGCTAGGTTGGTTGCATGAGATGCACCACTAAGTGACAAAGAGTTGTCAACCTAATGTTAAGAGAGGGTATGAGATACTGTTGATAAAGATCAACCTATTATTTAAATTAATCTTGCGGTCTCAGATAAAGATTAAAATAAATAATCGCACTCTTAATCCCACTAAGGTAAAATCTAAAAGTAGATTAACCCTAAGTCAAAAGTAAAGGTCATTGACTTAGATAAAATAGTGGGAGGGGCAAATTATTTAAAGTCTTTAATAATTTGCTTTTAAATACATAACCGTATATTAACTAAAATCATATTTACATCTTTTTAGCTTATAGTATGACTAATCAACTGTCACTGCGTTCAATTCTCGATACGAATAAACGAACCGGTTCAAATTTTATGGACTGGTATCGGAACTTAAGAATTGTTTTTAAGACCGAAAAGATAGCTTATGTCCTTGACATTGCTTTACCTATTGCGCCTAAGGAAGGGGAAGATGGGTTCACGAAATTTGATTTCGAGACCCACAAGCAACACATGGATGATAATGTGTTGGCTTGTTGCATCATGCTGGCATCCATGTCGCCTGAACTGCGTAAACAACACGAGCATATGGATGCCCCCTCTATTATCCTGCATTAGGGAGTTGTATGATATTAAAGGCAGATATGAGAGGTTTGAGACCTTTAGGGAATTGTTCCTGTGCAAGATGACTGAAGGCATGTGTTTTAACCGGCATGTACTGAAGATGATGGCACTCATTGAGAAACTAGAGGGTCTAGGGTTCACAATGGATGCTGAATTAATTAATGACTTAGTTCTGTCATCACTTCCTCCTTCTTTCAGTGAATTCATAATGAATTACAACATGCACGGGATGCTTGTGAGCTTGCCATAGTTGTTAAGGATGTTAATGATATGCAATCAGCATATAAGGAATTCTAAGATAAAAAGAGGAAGAATGTTACTTAATCTGATGCAAGAAAAGGGCAAAATCATTGTTAATTTGTCAAATATCTTAATCTGAGGTTAAATACTGATTTTATGTTGATTTAATAGGAGAAATGAAAAAATTGGAGCTGAAAAGGACAAAGCAAAACCAAAGGTTCACGCTGTTGGCGTGGTGACCGCGCTTGCAGCGCTGGAAGAGAAAAATTGGCAGAAGCTACCACGCTGGTAGCGTGGCAACCGCGCTAGTAGCACCAGACTTGCGAGAACTCCCACGCCCACAGCGCGGGAACCACGCTGGGAGCGCGGGCGATGCGGACAAAATGTTATTTGGCATTAGAAACAAGATTTGGAAAAAAAAAATTCTCTATTAGGTTAACAGCTTCATAAATAGAGAAAAACCCTAAGGAAAGGAGAACTTTTGGCAAGAAGGACGGCTACGTTTCAAGAAGAGAACTTCTTAGAGAATTCATCAAGATCTCATCTTTTCTTCATCTTTCATTCTTTTATGTTATTGAATATTGATTTTCTAGCCATGATAATGGTTGGCTAAATCTCTTTATTGTAGTCAGGGTCACGATCCATATGTGAACATTTGATACGAAGGATTGAATTACCTTGTTTGTTTATTTTAATATACTTTATCTTTACCTTGTGCACATTGTTATTATTTCTGTTAGATCTAATCAACCTAATAGGAGATGATAATTTGGGGATTAGGGCTCACAATAGGAATGTTGGGGTTTTGATTCTGAAAGGAGGTAAGATAACGATCTATGCATGTTCTAGGGATAGACTTATATAAATCGCAGTCGTTGGATTTATCTGCTTAATGCTTAATTTCATGCGGGATTACTAAGAGATTAGGGTTCCAATTGAATTAAAGGGTTAAATTACCAAGGGATTGGGATTTAACTAATTATTTTGAGATGATAATTTGTCTGAGTTATTAAATTAAATGAATATTGTGAATCAATCCAGAGTAAAAAGTGGGATCATTTGGTGAATGTACCCTGGCTGCAGTGTTTTCTCACATCTTTTTACAAATCACACATTCTCGTTCCTACTTTATTCCTTTTAACAAAAATATAAAAACAAGTCTTTACTTTTATTTTTATTGTTACTCAATTTATTCAAAATTTTACCAACAACAATCGATTTGTCCAACTTAAGGGGACTGGTTATCGTGGTATTTGTTTTACAATCCCTGTGGAGACGATCTTATACTTATCACTTTATTACTTGTGCGATCGGTACACTTGCCGGGTGCATCAAGTTTTTGGCGCCGTTGCCGGGGATTGTAAATTCAATATTACAAATAACCGTTGATCTTTGAGATTGGATTTTTATTTTTATTTTTATTCTTTTTCTATCTTGTTTTGTTTTGTTCAGGTGCTACTAATAATTTTTCCTGAGTTTTATGCGAGGTAGGCTTCTGCCCAAGGACTTTGTTATTGATTCTGAGATTACAAGGACCGAAAGGAGACTAAGGAAGGCTGCTAGGCAGATAATTTGGGAAGATTCTAAGGACACACCTATACAATCAACCCAAGATATGGCAGAAAACAACAATGCTGGTAATGGTAGAGGAGGAAATGCAAATAACCAACCTCCAAGACTGTTGGACACAATTCTGACTCCAGTGTTCAACAGAGCAAACTCGAGCATAGTCAGGCCGAATGTGGAGGCCAACAATTTTGAGCTGAAGCCATCATTGATTTCTTTGGTGGAGAGGGTTCAGTTTTCTGGTGCTGATGAGGAGGATCCTCATGAGTTCATAGAATGATTTCTGATTGTCTGTGATACGACTAAGCACAATGGAGTATCTGCTGATGCTATCAGGCTTCGGTTGTTCCCTTTTGCTGTTAAGGGAAAAGCGCTGAGATGGATTGAAAGGCAGCCAGCGAATAGCATCATTACTTGGGAAGATTTGTCCAACAAATTCTTTGCTCATTTCTTTTCCATAGAGAAATATAATCAGCTGGTGAATGAGATCACTAATTTTCGCCAGCTGGAAGGAGAATCAATTTGCGCAACATGGAACAGATTTCAGGAACTCAACAGGAAGTGCTCACACTATGAAGGAGATAATGATAGAAAGGTGGCGATATTCTTCAATGGAATCACTACTGAAACAAGGATGATAATAAATAGCGCAGCTGGAGGTTCTATCCGGGAGAGTACATCTGAGCAGGCTATAGATCTGATCAAGAAGCTTGCAAGGAATGAGAATGAGAGTGTATTAGTTCCCGTGAAAAGAGGAGTGATAAAGCAAGATAACGATGATGTTATGTTGTTGTCTAAGAGGTTTGACAGCTTGAGTGAAAAATTTGAGAAGTTTCAAGTGTCAAAAGTCCAAACAACTCCTCTGGTTTGTGATAATTTCCAAGAGAGTCATGAATCCAGCGAATGTCCTAATTCATTGTCAGAAGATTCGCCTCAACAGTTGCAGGTGAATGGGATCTGGTATGATCAGCGTCCTCCACAGTAGAACTTTCAGAGAAACCAGAATTTTCCTGGTGGTAACAATAATTTTCAGCGGAGGACTCAAGGAGCTGGTATAGATTTCAAATCCAACAATAGTAACAATTATGCTCAACCTTTGCAGAATCAACAAAGAGAGCCGGCTGAGTGGGATGGCTCAACACACTAATGCTTTTATGGAGGAGACTCGAGCCAACAACAAGAACACAAATGCTTCTATTAGGAACCTGGAGAATCAGATAGGCCAACTGGAAAAGCAAGTTTCAGAAAGAATTCCAGGTACTTTTCCAAGTAATACATTTATCAATCCAAAAGAGGATTGCATGTATATTACAAATAGAAGTGGGAAAGTAGTGGCAACCCCAGAGAAGCCGAGCACAAAGATGGAAGCTAAGGAGAAGCTAAAGGAGGTTAAGGAGCCAGAAAATGAAATTGAAAAACCTGTGGAAGAAGAAAAGCCAGTTACGAAGAAGAAGTTTGAGCTGAGCCATGAGTATGTGATGGCTCAAGCACCTTACCCAGAAAGGTTCAAGAAAGAATCCTATAATAAGCATTATGACAGGTTTTTGGATATCTTCAAAAAGCTGCACATCAATATTCCTTTTACTGAAGCCCTAGCAAATATGTCTGGAGAAGAAGAAGATGACTGATAAGCAAGATCAGCCCATCAACTTGTCTCCATATGCCAAAGTTCCTTATCCCCAGAGGTTGAAGCAAGAAATCCAGAAATAGCATTATGCAAGATTTCTGGATATTTTTAAGAAGTTGCAGATCAACATTCCATTTGCTGAAGCTTTGGAGAATATGCCTCACTACGCAAAGTTCATGAAAGATATTTTGTCAAAGAAGAGGAAACTGATGGATGGTGAAATAGTAGCCTTAACAGACGAGTGTAGTGCCCTTATCCAGAAGAAACTTCCACCAAAATTAAAAGATCCAGGAAGTTTCAGCATCCCTATTGCTATTGGAGATATGGAAGTAGGGAAAGCACTTTGTGATTTGGGGGCTAGCATAAATCTGATGCCATTGACTGTATATAGAGCCTTGGGAATCAATACACTGAAGGAGACCAATCTTATTCTACACCTTGCAGATAGATCTATCAAGAGACCAGAAGGTGTGGTAGAAGATGTGTTGTTAAGGTGGATAAGTTCATATTTCCAGTGGACTTTGTGATTTTAGATATGGAAGCAGATGATACAGAAAGCCCTCTACTTCTAGGGAGGCCATTCTTAGCAACTGCTAGATCCTTGATTGATGTAGAACAAGGAAAGCTTATGCTAAGGGTGAATGAAGATACAGTAACAATTGATGTGTTTGAAGCAATTAAACATCCTGTTGATGTTGAGGATTGTTTCAAGATAGATATCATCCAGGAGGTTGTGGATGAAGTAACAGGAGAAGAGAACCTGTTACTGGAGGAAGACCAATGTAAAGAAGAGAACAGTGGGGAACATTTTCAGGAAGAACCGGTAGTTGAAGAACTTGAACAGAAGGTGGATGATATTCCTAAGGGAGCACCAAAGGTAGAGTTAAAAAAACTACCTTCAAATTTGAAATATGTGTTCCTTGGGGATGATCAAACCTACCCAGCTATTATTAATGCATTCTTATCTGAAAAGGAGGAAATGAAGTTGGTAGAGGTACTTAAGAAGAACAAGACAGCCATGGGCTGGTCATTCTCTGATCTTAAGGGCATCAACCCTTCATTCTGCATTCACAAGATATTGATGGAGGAAGAAGTCAAACCAGTAAGGCAACCACAGAGAAGACTTAACACCACTCTGAAAGAAGTAGTGAGGAAAGAGGTGGTGAAGCTACTTGATGCTGGAATGATTTACCCTATTTCAGATAGTGCTTGGGTGAGTCCAGGACAAACAGTACCTAAGAAAGGAGGGATGACTGTGGTTAGAAATGAAAACAATGAACTGATTCCCACAAGGACAGTGACTGGCTGGAGGATGTGTGTAGACTACCGGAGACTCAACAAAGCAACTAGGAAGGATCATTTCCCTATTCCATTCTTGGACCAGATGTTGGAGAGATTAGCAGGACATGCTTTCTACTGCTTTTTGGACGGATACTCAGGTTATAATCAGATAGCTGTGGCTCCAGAAGATCAGGAGAAGACTGCATTTACTTGCCCCTATGGAATCTTTGCATACCGGAGGATGCCTTTTGGTCTATGCAATGCACCTGTAACTTTTCAAAGGTGCATGCTTTCCATATTCTCTGACATGGTAGAAAGATGTATTGAGATTTTCATGGATGATTTCTCTGTTTTTGGTCCTCCTTTTGATGCATGCTTAGAAAACCTGGATAGTGTTTTGCAAAGATGCCAAGATTATAATCTTGTGTTGAATTGGGAGAAATGTCACTTCATGGTGACAAAGGGTATTGTTTTGGGACACAAAGTGTCCAACAGAGGCATTGAAGTAGACAAAGCCAAAATCTCTGTTATTGAGAAACTACCCCCTCCCATAAATGTTAAAGGTGTGAGAAGTTTTCTATGACATACTGGTTTTTACCGCCGTTTCATAAAAGATTTTTCAAAGATAGCAAAACCAAAATCTCTGATGATTGCTTGCATGCATTTAATGTGTTGAAAGACAAGTTGATTACTGCACCCATAATCATGGCACCTGATTTTTCATTACCTTTTGAACTTATGTGTGATGCCAGTGATTTTGCTGTGGGAGTAGTGCTAGGTCAAAGGAAGGATAAATTATTGGATGTTATATATTATGCCAGTAAAATTCTGAATGAAGCACAAAAGAATTATGCAACAATAGAAAAAGAATTATTGGCAATAGTATATGCATTTGATAAATTCAGATCATATCTGCTAGTGTCCAAAGTTATTGTTTATACTAACCATGCAGCATTGAAGTACTTGTTAGCCAAACAGGATGCTAAACCCAGGTTGCTCCGGTGGATGTTACTTCTACAAGAATTTGAAGTAGAGATTAAGGACAAGAAAGGAGTTGAGAACTTGGTAGCTGATCATTTATCAAGGATCACGGAGACAGATTTACAGGAGGGTCCAGAGGTAGTGATCAGAGAAGAGTTTCCTGATGAACAAGTACTGGCCATAAGTACTGTTGCCCAGTTGGTGCATAATCAAGTTTTGTCTGTTGACACCCTACAGAGCTGCTGGAGCCATGCCAAAGGATTACACTTACCGGCAGAGGAAAAAATTTCTGCATGATGTGAAAAGATACATCTGGGATGAACCATATCTCTTTTATCTGATGGAGTCATAAGCTGATGTATTCCAGAAGTGGAGCAGAAGAAAGTTTTATGGCACTGCCATGGTTCAGCTTATGGTGGTCACTTTGCAGGGAAAAGAACAGCAGCCAAGGTTCTGATGAGTGGTTTTTACTGGCCCACATTGTACAAGGATGCCCGAAAATATGTGGAGGCATGTGACAATTGCCAAAGAACCGGGAACATCTCCAGAAGACATGAAATGCCTTTAAATAACATTCTAGAGGTGGAGATTTTTGATGTTTGGGGTATGGATTTTATGGGACCCTTCCCTTCATCCTACTCTAACAAGTATATCATGTTGGCAGTTGACTATGTTTCTAAATGGGTTGAAGCCATAGCCACTCCAACAAATGATTCTAGGGTAGTGATTGCCTTCTTGAGAAAGAACATCTTTGCCAGATTTGGAATTCCAAGAGCCATCATCAGTGATGGGGGCACTCATTTTGACAATAGGTGGGTTGAATATGCTCTTGCAGAGTATGGAGTCAGACACAAGATAAGCACTCCATACCACCCGCAGACTTGTGGTCAAGTTGAAATTTCCAACAGGGAATTGAAAAGAATATTGGAAAAAACTGTTGGGAATGCTAGGACTCAATGGTCCAAGAAACTTGATGACACCTTGTGGGCTTACAGGACAACATTTAAAACTCCAATTGGAATGTCTCCATTTCAATTGTTGTTTGGGAAAGCATGCCATTTGCCTGTTGGGTTGGAGCATAGAGCACTGTGGGCTGTCAGGTTTTTAAACTTTGATTCCAAGGCAGCAGATGAAAAAAGGTTGCTGCAATTGGATGAATTAGATGAATTTCGTCTGCAAGCATATGAAAGTGCCAGCCTGTACAAGGAGAAGACTAAATTGTGGCATGATAGGAAGATCACACCTAGGGACTTCAAAGTGGGGGATCAGGTGTTGTTATTCAACTCAAGGTTGAAGTTGTTTCCAGGCAAGTTGACGTCCCGTTGGTCTGGACCGTTTGTGGTTAAGAGCATGAAGCCTTATGGAGCGGTGGAAATATGTTCTCAAGACTCTGACCGAAGTTTCACTGTTAATGGTTAGAGGTTAAAGCTGTACATTGGATCTGCTGTGGACAGGCAACTGATTTCAGTTGCCTTGTTAGAGGTAAACTAGTTCATACCCGTCAGGCTCGCGACGTTAAACACGCGCTGAGTGGGAGGCAACCCACTGTACCAAGTATGTGATTTTGATGTTCAGATTATGTTCAAAGAAGAGAAGAGGGAAAAGTGTTGAAAATTTTTTGAGAAAAAATTCTGACAAGTGATGGGCGCTAAAACGTTCATCATAACCGTTTTAGCATCCTGAGAATTGCATTAAGTGCAAACTCTCTGGCCATGCGCGCTTAAGCGCAGAAACTGAGCGCTTTAGCGCTCTACAAGAGTACTAAAATAAGAACTCTCTGGTATGGAGCGCTAAAACGTTCACTCTGACCGTTTTAGCGCTCTACAAATGCATCAAATGCAAGCTCTCTGGCCCAGCGCGCTAAAACGTTCATCACGACCGTTTTAGCGCGGAGTTGCACACCACGTGTGTCCACTTATCTGGTCCTGGGCGCTAAAACGGTTGGTTCTCAATGTTTTAGCGCCGAGTCACTTAAAATTGAAATACACAGGTTCTTTTCCCTCACTTTTTCTTTCACTCTTCTTTCACTCTTCTTTCACTCCACATACCTTCTGCATATTTTCTTGCACTTGACTTCCAAATTTCGATCACCTCATCAAGAACAAGGTATGAATCATCTCCATTCTTCTTTCCTTTGCTTAGTTGAATGCGTGTGTGATGAATCATATCTAGGCTGCTTAGGGTTTTATATTTTTTTTTCTTTCTTTCTTTCCTTTTTATCATGATTCTATATATGTTACTGTTGAATTCCTGCTGGGTATGTTATTGGGGGGCTGTAGATGATGTTGTTTCTGGGTTTCTGGGTTTGTATCATGAACCACAATGTTACATCTTTGCACACACACACAAGTTTGTGTTTGACTGAAATGCCTGACGTTTTAGCGCTCAGAATGGGTACAACAGGATTAGCTAGGCGCTAAAACGCTGGACCATTTTAGCGCCCAACCCCTGCGCACACAAGGTGTTTGTTGAAATGCCTGACTCAGAATAGTCTAAAATGCTGGTTCTCAACGTTTTAGCGCTCAGACAGTGTAAAATAGGATTGCGGCTAGGCCGCTAAAATGCTCCCAGTGACCGTTTTAGCGCCCATCCCCTGCTGCATACATGATTTTTACTTGATTTTGGGAATAAAGTGGGATGTTACTGGTTTAATGGGGGATTAAATTGAATCACGTTCTCCATCTAAATCTGGGAATTAGATGCTATATTGTTCATTGCATTACTGACTTGTTTCTTTGATGAACAGATATGTCTACTTCTCCACCCAAGAAAACCAGTAAAAAGAGGTCTAGGGGGTCCAAGAATTCAGCACCTCCTCCTCCTGTTTTTGATGAACACTTTTGGAGGAGTGCTGAACATGAAGACAGATTCACCAAGAAAACTTCTAGTAGACCCTTTGTTCGGGAAAGACAATTCATCCTGGACACTGATGAATATCCAGAATTCCAATCTCAGTTGAGGAGAAGGGAATGGGTTACCTTTGGTGAAATTCTGGTGAATAGCAGCCCGGCTATAGCACGGGAGTTTTATGCCAATGCGTATAATGGTGATGAAGGAGGACAAAGAACTTTTGTGAGCTGGGTGAGAGGCAAACAAGTTAAATATGATGCCTACACTATCCAAAAGCTTCTCAAGATTAAGAACTGTGATACTACCTAGGCTCTAACTTGTGACTTCCGCAGAAATTGACATAAAATTGATATCCCACCAAGGAGGAAGAATCCTGCTTTTGAGAGTTGGACTAGATTGGGAGCAGCTGAACCCATTTTGCAAA
This sequence comes from Gastrolobium villosum, assembly GCA_032173675.1. Taxonomy (NCBI): domain Eukaryota; kingdom Viridiplantae; phylum Streptophyta; class Magnoliopsida; order Fabales; family Fabaceae; genus Gastrolobium; species Gastrolobium villosum. The sequence goes on from JAVKPL010007549.1 coordinate 26,281, forward strand.
CTGTGGCAAAACCTGGTGAAAAATGGGAAATGACCAAGGATAGGGTCAATCCCAAATTGCTGTGGTTGAGGCAACTAAATGGAGAAGCCAGGGTTTGGTTCCATTTCATAGTTTCCAACATTATGCCTTCCTCCAATCAAGCGGAGGTAAATTTGATGAGGGCTGTTTTGATTTCCACAATCATGACCAAGGGAAAAGTGGAGCTTCCCATCCTTTTTCAGGACAGCATATATGACATGGCCCATTCTGATAGCAGCACATATGCTCTAGGCCATTGCTCTCTGATCCAGCTTTTGTGTCAGAAAGCTGGAGTGGATATCACTGATAATGGAGTGCAAGTTAAGTTGCACCCCAAAATTGATGCTAAGCTGATCAGGGATCAATTGAGAATTGGAGGGGATGGACCAAGAGGATTGACACCTGGCAGGAAGCTTAAGGAAAAGTCAGATGCAGACCTTGAAAAGAGAATTAAATCAGGGGAACAGTGGCTGATTAATGGAGATATTCGTATGGGGCACTTACGTCGTCGTCTCAAATTTATGCAGGCGAGTCAGCAGTCATTTCAGACTCATGTGATAAAGATGCTGACTGACATATGTGAGGCCCAGGGACTAGAGACGTCTGATTTTCAGCCTAGAGGAGGAGGATGCATTTGAGGCAGCTGTCGGTGCTCGTCTGGATGATGACAGTGAGACTTCTGATGATGACATTTCTAATCATGTTGTTCAGGCCCCGGAGCGAGAGACTGTTGCTGCCAGTCAGGATGGTGCAGGACCATCAGCTGGGACTAGTGCAGGAGCAGGGACCAGTACAGGTGCAGCACATGCTGATTATACACCGCTTCCGCATTCTGATCCAGGAGACCCCTTTGACTCATATGATGAGGAGAAAGCATCGTTCATGGACTCATGATTTTACAGCTTTCTGCTATTATTTTATTTTATTTTTATAGTGTTTTGTTTATTTTGTTGATACAGTTGTTTTGTAATTTGGTTAAGTACATTGAGATTTCACTGTTTGTTGATACACATTGCGATAGTACTGATGCTATTGGTTGTATGTGAATGTGTTTCAGTGATCCACTGCTGTTTTAGATTTAAATTAGTTGCTGGGGACAACAACGTTTAAATCTGGGAATTGTGGGTGTGATTGAATGGCATTTGAACTGCATGGAGAGGTCACACGAGTGGATGAGCTAAAACAGGGAAACATCTCAATCTCTTTTCTTTAGTTTTTCTTAGTGTGAATAATTTTTAGTGTGATTTAGATGTTAGTTGTAGTTTAGAATTTGGATTTCAATTTTTCTTTTATGGAATTTCATGAGGATTTGACTGATCAGAATTTTAGATGATTGATCAAATTAAGGATACAGTCTTATACCTTGCATGTTGAGAAATGAAATGATTGCATGACTCATTCAATGTGTAAGAGTAGAGAGATTAGTTTTGATGCATAGAGAGGAAGTCAAGCATGCACTCTGAACTGTGAGGAAATTGAGCCTATACAGAAATTTTTGTTCAGAGAGCATTTCACTGCATGAGTAACTCTAGAACTTGCCTTGTTTCTTGTTTGAAATGGCTGATGATGTATAGGGTAGAGGAATTTCCTTCTTGAACCAGAAAGTTAAATGGTCAACCCTTAAGTTCCTGTTGCATGAACCTTTGAGCCTAGTCTGTTGTTAATGTACCCTCACATCTATTCCTTTAGATTGAAAAGTTCAGATAAGTGATAAGGGGTGGAGTGTTTTGTGGGAAGTAAGGTATCTTTGCAATAAGTGAATGTAAGAGGTGTTTGAAACATGAGAAAGAAGGAAAGAAAATAAAAAGAAAAAGAAAAAAAAAGGTTGTGGAAACACAAAGTGTTTGAGTGTTTGGAAGAGATAAAGTGAAATGTTAAAAGACACAAAGTGTCTGAAAGAAAAAGAAAAGAAAGAAAGAAATTTTTTTGTTAAAGACACAAAGTGTCAGGAAGAAAAGGAGGAAGAAGGTTATAAGACAAAGAATGAAAAGGAAGAAAGATTGGGGAATTAGGAAGAAATTGATAAATATTGTGATTCCCCCTTACTCTGAATCTGATTCATTTGATCTGAACTTTTCCTGCCACAGAAATCCTTACCTCTAGTCAAGCCATACACCAAGCCTCATTGCCAACCATGTTAAGACCTTTTTGATCTGCCTTATAGATCATTTGTACCATGAATAATGAGAATATGGGCAAGCCTATGGAAGTTTGAGTGCAGTGAAGAATGAGTGATAAGTTGATCCCTAAACACTAGTGTGCAAGAGAGTTAAATTCTCACAATTTTTGAGAAGATCCTAGTGAGGGAGTGATGTTGTTTGGAAAGTCTCTGTATGTCATCTGTACTAATCTGTTGAAAAGCATATAGGATATTGTGCAAGTCATGAGAAATAAGAGATTGCATGGTTGTAAGTTGTATCAATGTGATCCTTTGTTGAATTCAGTCTAGCCTCATGAGTTTCATTTGTAAGAATCTTGAATCCTTCTTTGTTGTAAGTTCATTACTGAGGACAGCAATGTCCAAATCTGGGAATTGTGATAAACCCCTGGTTCATCAGGTTTTTCAGCACAAATTAGGATCAATTTGTGTGAATAATTGGATGAAAAGGAGGTTAATATCTTAGAAATCCCTCAAGTGCAAGTTCTGAAAGCTTTGTGAAAAATTTACACTGTCTTGCAGGGAAAGGAAGCCCAAAAAGCATCAAAAGAAGGAAGAAGATTTTGGAGAAAGTGAGATTGCCTAAGTGTTGAGCGCTAAAATGGCCAAACAGACCGTTTTAGCGTGCTGCTGCAGATTGAAGGAGAAAGTTGCTGGTGCTGAGCGCTAAAACGTCGACACAGAACGTTTTAGCGCTGCTGCAAATCAAGAGTGGAAGTCTCTGGAGCTCAGCGCTAAAACGCCCACACTGAGCGTTTTAGCGCCCTGATGTGGAAAAAGTCTCTGGTCTCCAACGCTAAAACGTTCAAATCAAGTGTTTTAGCGTTGGAGTCAGTTAAAAGCAGTTGAGAAGTTATCAGCCATGGACGCTAAAACGCCCATTCAGACCGTTTTAGCGCCCAATGCAGTTAAAAGCAGTTGGTCACGCATCAAGCCTGGACGCTAAAATGCCCATTCAGACCGTTTTAGCGCCCATATTATTTTTCAGCAGAAATTGTAACACTATAAAAGGCAAAAGGCCTTCACATTTTAGATATCTCTCCCATCTCTCTACATATCTCTCCTCTTCTGTATCAGATCTTCGGATCTGAATTCTTACTTTTATTTTCCAAATTCTTAGGAGTAGTATTTTATTTGCAAGTACAATTGGAGATTAAAGATCCACTACCATGACAATGGAGTTTGTTCTTTTTTCTTCCTTTGTATTATTTCAATTATGTCTGAGTAGAGTCCTTTGTAGTCTGATTCAATGGAACTCAAGTGTGTATTTATGAATGATTAATGTGATATTATGTTTACCTATTATGTGATTTGTATGAAGTTGTCTTGATCAATTATTCTTGTTAATGGAATAGTGTAGAACAGACATGTTTACATTGTTCTATAGTTGACAACTTCATCATTAGTATTTTAGTAGTCAAGACATTGATGCTATGATATTAGTGTAATCTTAAGACCTTAGTGATTAATGCATATATTATGAAAGGAATCACCAAGACATTGGGGTTTCTGATTAATGTACCCATCAAGGTAGTAAGACATTACATCTTGATGATAAGTAAAAGGTTGATTAACATCACATGATAGAGAATTCATGATGGAAATTGGTTCATTCATAAATCCATACTTGAGGGAAATTGATATCTGACTACTTTTTAATTCATATTCATATTTTTGTGTTTTGAAATTATTCTATTTTATGCAATTTACATTTCTAGTGACAAGAAACTTTTGCAATTCAAAACTCTTTGGTTGATTCAAATCAACAACAATTGGATAGTCAGTGCTTGACACAATTCCTCGTGGGAACGATCTTTACTCATCATTTTATTACTTGTATGACT
>JAVKPL010007550.1:0-30125 GCA_032173675.1 Gastrolobium villosum
AAGGCATCTTGATTCTTGTGATAGGCTCTGGTCTCCTTCATGAAAGCACTGGTACTTTCCATGTGATCATTTGTGGTCTTAGAAAGCTGCAGCATCGCTTTCTCTAGATCAGATGGCTCCTTATGTGGAAGAGGAGGAGGTTGCAGGAAATTATTGGATTTATAATCCAAGCCTCCCCCTTGATTTCTCCTCTGAAAATTATTTCCTTGGCCACTATTCTGGTTCCTCTGATAGACTTGAGTGTTTTGTGGTGGCCTTGGATCATACCACACTCCATTAACTTGGAATGGTTCAGCTCCCATGAGTGTTGGACACTCATTGGATTCATGCTCTTCCTTGTAGTACTCACAGTTAATTGAATTAACTTGAGTTATGGAAATTCACATCTTATCTAACTTAGCATTCATACTTGCTAGCTGTTGTGAAATCACTTTCTGCTCAGCTAATAATGCATCCTGATTCCCTACTTGTAAAATTCCCTTCTTTAATTGAGCTGACTTAGTCAAATGAAATTCTGTTGAGGCATTTTCATCTCGTGCCATATAATCAATCAGCTCCAGGGTTTCAGCTGCAGTCTTTCTTCCTACGGTTCCACCAGCTGCACCATTGACAATCATCCTAGTATCTGGTGTCATCCCATTGTAAAAGACTCTGACCTTCTTCTCATCTGAAAAGTCATATTGAGGGCACTTTCTAATCAACTCTTGGAATCTTGTCCAAGCTGCACAGAGAGTCTCTCCCGGCTGCTGAATGAAGTTGGTGATTTCATTCACCAGCTTATTGTACTTTTCCTGAGAGAAATGCTCAGCAAAGAACTTAGCTGCCAACTCATCCCTTGTTCTGATACTGTTGGGAGGTTGTCGATCTAACCATCTGAGAGTTTTCCCTGTCAAAGCAAAAGGAAGCAATCGAAGTCGGATTGCATCATCGGACACCTCATTGTGCTTGGTGGTGTCACGGATTCTCAGAAATCTATCCATGAAATCGTGAGGATCTTCGTAATCCTCGCCACCGAAAGGAGTCTTTTCCACCAAGTTGATCAGAGACAGGTTGATGTCAAAATTGTTGGCTTGTATCTGTGGCCGGACAACACTAGAGTTCGGCCTTGTGAACATTGGAGCCAGAATTGACTTCATCAACTCCGCTGCAGGAGGTTGATTGTTGGGACCTCCTCCGGCGTTATTGTGATTCGCCATCTCTTGTATTGGTTGAACAAGTTCACTAATCGGACCTTCCCAAATTATCTGCTCGGCAACCCTTCTTAGCTTCCTCTCAACCCTTGTGATTTCAGGATCAAACACAAGATCTTCAGGATCAAGTCTACCTCGCATAAAACTCAAAGATGGTTAGTGACACCTGCAAAATGTAGATCAAGATAGAAAAAATCCTAAAAATAATATAGTAAAGACTTTTTTATGAGATTTTTCTTACAATCAAGATTTTATAATATTGAATTTTAATGAAATTTATAAGATTTGAAAGAATAATATGAATTTATAATATTTTAAAAAATTATATGAATTTTAAATAAATATTCAAAATTATAACAAATAAAAAGAATAAAGAAATGTTTGGTTGTGCTAAAACGACAATTGAAGATAGACACAAAATAACCTATTCACCATTTTCGGGTCTTTTTAGAAGGGAAAAGTGTTTGTCATTTTAAATGACATAACATTGTGTCATTTTAGGAGAGAGATAGACACAAAATAAATTTTTTTTATTTAAAATTTAAATTAAAAAAAAAACACCACTTTCTCTCTCCCACGATTTCCATTTCTTGTGTCCATCTCTCCTAAAATGACATAACTTATGTCATTCAAAATGACAAACATCAAACCCCTTTTTAGAAATCGAAGATTGTTTGCATCAACATTAAATAAATTCTTATGAAATTGTTTCAAAAGAAGAAACATGAGAAAATATTCATTTTGATTAGCCAAATTAGCCTTTTCTTTTCTTTTTTTCTATTTTATTTTGGTGAAAACCTTTTTTCAATATAAAATATCATCGAAAAGAAGCTGTTTTGATTTTTGTGTGCCGGGACAAAAGTGTATATCTATTCAAATTTCAAAGGGTGATGATAAGAAACACAAAATTTTAAAATGACGTTTTAGACAAAAAAAATTTATGAACCCTAAAATTCAAAATTTGAGAATACAAAATCTCTTTCAATATTCCACAAAAGCATATATATCACTAAGGTTCCAGTTCAATCAAAAAAATAATTCATCAATTAATGTATAAAGTATCAACTTTTATAAAAAAAATCCACAAATTTTTTATTCCAATCAACATTTCATTTGCATGGTTTGAGAAAACGCTAAGGGTGTTTACCTAAAAAAGAAAATGAAAAGACTAGGGTAGATTATGAGACACTGCAATAGAGAAATCTTAAGAAATCAACGATTATGGTGAGATTGTGATAGAGATATGCTATTTATATTTTTACTCAAAAGTCTTAAAAAGTTATTTACCAAAAAAAAAATCTTACAAAATCCACACTAATAGAAAATCCATTAAAATCCAATTTTTTGAATACCACAAGATTATTTTTCTTTTATTTAAAATCACGAAGGAATACCATCGGATTTGGACGTACTATAAAATAATATTTTAAAATCTTAATAGAATATGATGTGACTTTTTTACAATCATTTAAAGGGATAGGATATTGTAACAACCAAATAATGTTACTACCATATCTTAACCGTTGATTTCCGCCAATTAACGGTTATCATTTATTGCGAATTAATAAGTAATTAATGAGTTAGATTTGAAAATTGATAACCGTTGATTGGCGGAAATGAACGGTTAAGATATTGTAGTAACATTGGTAGTAACATTATTTGGTTGTTACAATATCCTATCCCTCATTTAAAATCATAATTGAATACCTTAAATTTTTTTGTCCAAAAAAACAGTTGATTAAAATCTCACCGCCAAATACTAGATATAATCTACATAACCTTATGAGAATCTACATATATCTTCAGCAGTGAATCTATATATATCTCCCGCTTAGAGAAAACGCTCCAAAATTTTTTCATAACGGCATTACACGGACACTCCTGAAAGCGAAAAATTTCTAGTGCTCTCACCCTCTCTCCTCGCCCTCTCTCTCCTCGCCCTCTCTCTCCTCTCACTCCTCTCTCCTCACACTCTCTCTATCTCTCTCTTCTCCCCGACCACTATATTAGTGGTGTGCCGGGAGCACATAAAATGTAACAGCCCGTTGTACACCGGTATTGTTAACATTGATTATGATATTAAGCGCAGTTACAATCACAGTAATTGGATTAATTAAATTACGGGCAACCTTTTTTTTTCTTCATCTTATTCCTTTTTATAACAATATCTTTCTCCGTAATCCATTAAAACAACACTATAATTGTAAATGCAGTTCGCGGAATCATACATTCTACTAACATCACTAATCTTTCTTTTTATTCAATTCATTTAAACTCACTATCTTACTCTCACGTTTTACCATGTTATAGTCCTTTACGTTATCTACGCGTGGTTTCAAACCACGTACCATTTGGAGTTCTACCCATCAAGTTAAGCCCCTTTCTTTTAGTCTAGAAAAACCTGAATTTTCGAAAATTACACTGTGGTAATCGATTACCAGTGGGTGGTAATCGATTACCACCTGTCAAAAATGAGGCAGTAGCTAAAATTTCACCTCCTCTGTTCTGGTAATCGATTACCAACTTTGGGTAATCGATTACCTCACATGGTAATCGATTACCAAGCCTCAGTAATCGATTACCAGTGAAGACAGTAGCCAAATTTCGTCCCCTGTTGCATGGTAATCGATTACCATGCTTGGGTATCGATTACTATGCAGCAAAAGTGACAGATTACAGCATTTTAAGCCCAAAAAGGGTTGTGTAATCCATCCCAAACACCTTAGTACTCCACACAACACTTAAACACATCCTAATGTAGGCTCTAGGCCCTTCCATCATGCATTTTCATTAAAACATACATCATTTACAAAGTCCCCAATGTAATGGCCATTTACATACAAATATGGACCATTTTACAACATGAATCATCAAGACTTCAAAGGCAATGAATGTGGCCATGGACAAGTCCCATGCTCACTCAAAATATACAATTATCCATGTCATGAATAATAAGCAATAAACAAGACTTAGTATACAATCATGAACACTACCAAAAAGCATGGATATAACATCATGCAATATGTTCATGACCTAAGTCTCAAAATACTAATGTCATGCTATGTGCAATCCATAGTCCTCCTCCAAAATGTCATGCAATCCCAATGCACCGCATGCAAATCCACTGTCCACTAAGCGGGCTTCTTGCCCGAAGCTCCTCCCGGCTCATAGTGACCTGAAATGTGGTCCCCCAACCACGGGGTGAGATATACAAATATATCTCAGTAAACCAATGGAGCTAGAGGCTCTCTCCACTCCATGGCTCACTCAAATGTGTAAATATGACATCATATAATATGCATGCAATACAATATCACCAACCAACTGGAGACAACCCGAGAACATCCACGCATGGATTCATGTTCAAGGACTCCATCATATAACTCCCGAGACAATCCTAGAGCTTCTCCCATGGTTGAGAAAACTCCATGGCCAACCCAACCGGAACTCCTCAAGAGACCTATCCGGCGGATGTCCCACGTTTGGCTCATCCTGGTGTCGCTCCCAGAGTCGACCCCATGGCATACCCAACTGGCACTTCGCCATCGAAATGATCCAGCGGATGTCCAAACCCAACACACGTCAACTGGCCAGTGACCAAACAATTTTCATACAATCCAAGCAATATGCATACAAGCACATAATCACACAATGCCATAACCACATAATCCAACCACTACCTTCCACTAGGTGTGGTGGAGCACACAAGGGATTAAACCCAAGTTCCAAGGGTTTACCTCAACACTTAGCCAATCCGTTCCAAACGTATGCTCCGAATCAACCTTTCACAATCACGTCCGTGTGAGGCACCCTACAACAATCATCAAATCCAAATTACACCAATCCTCAATTTTCATGAAAATTCCTCAAATTTTCCTAAGTTAAAAACCTAACTTTTTCACCAAAAATTATCATAGCATTTCTAGCTTACAAGCATGATTCTAAGGCCTTTTCATCTAATAGCATTTTTCCATTTGGGCTCTCTATCATCACACATCTAAAATTAAAGGTTTAGAGCATAAATTCCTAGATCTACAAAATCAACCACAAAAATACCACAAATATACTCACAATCAAGTGTATGCTCACCACCAAGGCTCCACTAAGCCAAAGGAAGACCAAAGCTCCAACAAAACTCCAAGAACACAAGTGGGTCGGATCTGTTTTGGCCAAAAAACGCAGCAAAGAGATGGATTCAAGGCTTGTAAGTGTTACCAATGGATCTAGAAGGTTGTTTACAATAGATTTCAACACCAAAATCAAGAGATTTTGTGAAGAATTGAGGAAATGACAAAGAAATGAAGAAATGGGTTCTATTTGGGTGAAATGAGGAACTCCACGGGAAGAGAAGAGAAAAAGAGGGAGGAAGGCGTGGGGAGGGTGTGGGGCCAAGTGGATTTTGGTCCCGCGGGTCCCACACGCGATCTAACTTTAATCCCGATAAAAATTCCGATCATAAATTCTTAATCTACATATTTTTGCAGTCCACGACATATTTTTATTTCTCCAAAATATTGATAAAATTTTCACACCTATCGGTACACTCACACCACAGTATTTAACACTTAAAAATCACTATTCATCAATTTTTCCCAAATTTGCCTATTCACTCAATTTTCCGCCCTGATTCCATTTCCAGTGTTATTTTTGTCATATGAAATCTCTAACTCAGTATTTATGCCTCAGAATACACGGCTGGTCAATTACCATTTTGCCCTTTTTGCCCATTTTGGCCATAATTCTTGGATCTTCACTAATCCATCACTTTTAATTTCACAATATAATATTAAAATACACATTTAAATATTTGAGGTGTTATATTCACCCCACCTTTTAGAAATTTTGTCCGCAAAATTAAATCATACCTGCTCGCTAACTCAGGATACAGCCGGAGAATCTCGTCCTCCCGCTCCCAAGTAGCCTCCTCAGGTGTGCGGCCTTCCCACTGAATCTTCAGCATGGGAATAATCTTACTTCTCAGTCTCTTTTCACTGCGGTCCAATATTGCAATAGGACCGATGGGAGTCTTCAAGTTCTCCCTGATTTCAATATTATCCGGTATCACCACATGTGATTCGTCCGGAACATAACGTCGCAACTGCGACACATGAAAAACATCATGTAAATTAGACAATTGAGGGGGTAAGGCAAGCTGATAGGCCACTAATCCGACTCTTTTCATAATTTGATACGGCCCAATGAACCGTGGACTCAGCTTCCTCACACCCAACGCACGGCCAACACCTGTGACCGGAGATAACCGTACAAAAACATGGTCACCTTCTTCAAATTCCAGCGGTCTATGCTTATTGTCATAGTAGCTTTTCTGCCGATTCTGTGCCTGTTTCAACTTTTCTCTGATCATTTCAATTTGCACTGTTGTTTCCTGCACAAAATCCGGACCAAATCTTTCTTTATCGCCTACCTCAGTCCAACAAGTGGGCGTACGACACCTCCTGCCATACAAAACCTCATACGGTGCCATACCCAGACTGGAATGAAAACTGTTGTTATAAGAAAATTCCACCAATGGTAAGTACTTATCCCAAGCATTACCCTGTTCCAGTGTGCAAGCTCTCAACATATCCTCAAGTGTCTGTATGGTCCTCTCAGTCTGACCATCAGTCTGCGGGTGATAAGCAGTGCTCAGTCGAAGTTGAGTGCCAAAAGCCTGCTGCAAAGCTCCCCAAAAACGTGAAGTAAACTTCGGGTCCCGATCGCTAACAATGCTAATCGGTATCCCATGGAGTCTAACAATCTCCTTCACATACAGTGTAGCCAACTTCTCTGTGGTGTAATCCACTCGTACTGGTAGAAAGTGTGCAGACTTCGTAAGTCGGTCCACAATAACCCAAATCGAATCGTAACCAGCTTGAGTTCGCGGCAATCCAACCACAAAATCCATCGAAATACTCTCCCATTTCCATTCTGGTATGTCCAGCGGCTGTAGTAATCCAGCAGGTTTCTGATGCTCTATTTTTACTTTCTGACACACCAAGCACTTAGATACGTACTCGGCAACATCCCTTTTCATCCCAGGCCACCAGAACTTAACTTTCAAATCTTGGTACATTTTCGTGGCACCTGGGTGGATAGCATATTGACCCTTATGGGCCTCAGTCATAACTTCCTCTGCAAGTTCCTTGGGCACAACAATCCTGCCCTGATATAATAATAATCCCTGTTCATTAACAGATATGCCACTCTGGCCTTTCAAATACTTTATACTTTCATTTCTGATTTGAGTCTCTTTAATCTTCTCGTGCAGCTCGTTCTCAATCCGAGTCAACTCCATATCACACATTCTTCCTGCAAAGAAATCCGTTATTTTCATGTCACGAAATTGTTCAATCACTTCATTGTCCCACATCATCATATGAGATAAGTTGACAGACTTCCTACTCAATGCATCTGCCACAACATTAGCCTTTCCCGGGTGGTATTTCAGCTCAAAGTCATAATCTTTCAAAAATTCAACCCATCTACGCTGTCTCATATTCAGCTCCTTCTGATCAAATAAATATTTCAAGCTTTTATGGTCGCTGAACACAGCAAATTTCATCCCATACAGAAAGTGCCTCCAGATTTTCAAGGCAAACACAATAGCAGCCAGTTCTAAGTCGTGCGTTGGATAATTTTCTTCATGCGGCCTTAACTGCCTAGACGCGTAAGCAACTACTTTTCCTTCCTGCATCAGCACGCTCCCTAAACCTTTCTTAGAAGCATCATAATATAACACAAACTCACCCTCCGGATCAGGTAGAGTCAACACCGGAGCAGTGGTCAATTTCTCTTTAAGTAGCAGAAAGCAGTCCTCACATTCCTGGGTCCACACAAAAGGAGTATCCTTTCGTGTCAATCGGGTCAACGGTAGAACCATTGCAGAAAATCCCTGTATGAATCGGCGATAATAGCCAGCAAGCCCCAGAAAACTTCTGATTTCAGTCACAGTCTTAGGTCGTTCCCAGTCACTCACCGCTTCAATCTTGCTTGGATCCACTGCAACACCACTTGCAGAAATAACATGACCCAAAAATTGCACCTCGGACAACCAGAATTCACACTTAGACGGTTTAGCATATAACTTCCTATCTTTTAACACCTGCAACACAGTCCTCAAATGGTCGATGTGCTCCTCTTTACTCTTAGAATAGATCAAGATGTCATCAATAAATACAATCACGAACTGGTCCAAATACGGTTTAAAGATGCGGTTCATATAATCCATGAACACTGCAGGGGCATTAGTAAGCCCAAAAGGAATCACTTGATATTCAAAATGTCCATATCTGGATCGGAAAGCTGTTTTAGGTACATCCTCCGGTTTAATCCGAATCTGGTGATATCCGGACCGGAGATCAATCTTCGAAAACACACAGGCATCCCTCAACTGATCTAATAAATCATCAATACGCGGTAACGGGTACCGGTTCTTAATAGTCACTTTATTTAACTGTCGGTAGTCAGTGCAAAATCTCATGCTACCATCCTTTTTCTTTCCAAATATCACCGGTGCTCCCCACGGAGACACACTCGGCCTAATAAAATCATTTGCAGATAATTCTTCAATGTGTTTCTTCAACTCGGCCAACTCAAGTGGCGACATTCGGTATGGAGCCAAGGAGATCGGCCCCACACCAGGCAATAGGTCAATTGAGAATTCAATCTCTCTCTCAGGCGGAAATTCCGGTATCTCATCAGGAAATACATCCTCAAACTCATTAACAACCGGAATAGAAGAAATCTCCTCCTTTTTGTCACCCACCAGTCCGCCCAAAAGAACATAACCCAAATCTCCAGCCTTCAAGGCTTTCACAGTTTGACTAACAGACAAATACAAGGACGGACAAACAGACGGCCTCTCGTGAGATAGCAACAACCTCTTCCCGCAGCAATCAATCATTGCGCAGTTCCGAGACAACCAATCCATCCCCAAAATCAAATTGACAGAGGCCAGGGGTAAGATAATTAAATCAATGGTGTAACCCCTGCCTAAATAGGTGAACTTCACATCTTCGCAAATCCAAGACGATTCACTAACCTCTCCTGTAGCGGTAGTAATACGCATCGGAGGAACCATTCGTGTTACCTTTAAGTCCAACGCCTTAGCCACATAGTCCGCCACAAAAGAATGTGTTGCTCCCGAATCAAACAATACAGACAAATCAACATTAGAGAGGAAAATTATACCTTTTACCAAATTCGGAGCCTTTTCGGTATGTTGCGCATTTGTAGTATAGACTCGTCCCACAGTAGGAACAGCAGCAGTAGGAGTAGCAGTAGTAGTAGCTGTCGGCAAGGCCTGCAGATTCGCAGCCTGCCCCGAAGAAGATGGACACTCTCTAGCAAAGTGGCCATTCCGACCACACTTAAAACATGCCAACGGACCAGCACCACATACACCTTTGTGGTATTTCCCACACTTCCTACATCGTGGGGTAAAATATCTGTCCGCAGCACCACCCCCACCAGGGTTTCCACCCCTCTTGAACTGACCAGGAGGCTGCCTTACATGCAACCCCCTACCCCTGTTATTATTATTGAAACCTCCTCTATTAGTATTTCCAGAAGGACCAGGTGTCCTATTAACATCTTGCTCTTTTGCCGAATCAGATTTCGGATACCTTCCATAAACAGTCTCGATCCTTTTGCACTGGGTCACCAAATCAGCAAAGTTTCTCACCGCTGTATTTGACATTCTCTTAGCAATCTTCTCACTCAGCCCTCTTTGGAATTTAGCTGACAAGAACTCTGGAGTAGGTAGAGTACCTCCATAATTTGCAAATTTCACAAGTTCATTAAATTTTTCCACATTGGCATCCACGGTCATGACTCCCTGTACAAGGCTATCAAACTCACCTTGCTTTGCCTCCCGAACATCACGGGGAAAGTATTCTTCATGAAACAGACCTTCGAACATCGTCCAAGAAATAACCTCACCCTGAATAACATACGGGCGAGACACATTGTCCCACCACTCCTGGGCATCACCCTCCAACATATAAACCGAATACAACAATTTCTGCGGATCTTGGCATCTCATCACTTGAAAAATCTTGTCCATTCCCCTCAACCAAGCAGTAACCTCCTTTGGGTCCCTTGACCCCAGAAATGCGGGTGGCTTATGTTTCCTAAAAGATATGAGCCTACGCTCATCATCAGCATTATCAACAACCTGCCCCGCAGCCCCAGTGGATTGGGCAACAGATGATGGATCAGGAACATAACTAGGGTCAGTAGTATGATGACTAGCCTCACCAGTGTGGTGACTAGCCCCACTCTCCCCCTGTTGAGGAGTAACAGATGGCGTCGGTGTAGGAGTCACCGTAGCCGTGTGGGGAGGTGAATTATCCCTCCTAGGACGATCTCTATCGGCCCTCATCTCAGCCATAAAGGCCTGCATCATATCCTGATTAGTCTTCATCAGGTTTTCAGTCATGTTTCTATTTGCAGTCGTTTCCGCCTGCAGAGCATTCAGTACTGCAGTGACCGGATCCGGTGGCAAAGGACCTGCACCACGTGCCCCACGGCGACCACGCGCCCTACTCATGATATATGTACATGTAACACAAAGGAATGAGTTGATCAGACCCACACTGAGGAATCACATATACATTAATCATAAATAGTTCACAGATAGCTATGGCACACAAGATACAAACACACACAATCAGAGTTCCCTCACAAAACTGCTATGATACCATAAAATGTAACAGCCCGTTGTACACCGGTATTGTTAACATTGATTATGATATTAAGCACAGTTACAATCACAGTAATTGGATTAATTAAATTACGGGCAACCTTTTTTTTTTTCTTCATCTTATTCCTTTTTATAACAATATCTTTATCCGTAATCCATTAAAACAACATTATAATTGTAAATGCAGTTCGCGGAATCATACATTCTACTAACATCACTAATCTTTCTTTTTATTCAATTCATTTAAACTCACCATCTTACTCTCACGTTTTACCATGTTATAGTCCTTTACGTTATCTACGCGTGGTTTCAAACCACGTACCATTTGGAGTTCTACCCATCAAGTTAAGCCCCTTTCTTTTAGTCTAGAAAAACCTGAATTTTCGAAAATTACACTGTGGTAATCGATTACCAGTGGGTGGTAATCGATTACCACCTGTCAAAAATGAGGCAGTAGCTAAAATTTCACCTCCTCTGTTCTGGTAATCGATTACCAACTTTGCGTAATCAATTACCTCACATGGTAATCGATTACCAAGCCTCAGTAGTCGATTACCAGTGAAGACAGTAGCCAAATTTCGTCCCCTGTTGCATGGTAATCGATTACCATGCTTGGGTAATCGATTACTATGCAGCAAAAGTGACAGATTACAGCATTTTAAGCCCAAAAAGGGTTGTGTAATCCATCCCAAACACCTTAGTACTCCACACAACACTTAAACACATCCTAATGTAGGCTCTAGGCCCTTCCATCATGCATTTTCATTAAAACATACATCATTTACAAAGTCCCCAATGTAATGGCCATTTACATACAAATATGGACCATTTTACAACATGAATTATCAAGACTTCAAAGGCAATGAATGTGGCCATGGACAAGTCCCATGCTCACTCAAAATATACAATTATCCATGTCATGAATAATAAGCAATAAACAAGACTTAGTATACAATCATGAACACTACCAAAAAGCATGGATATAACATCATGCAATATGTTCATGACCTAAGTCTCAAAATATGTCATGCTATGTGCAATCCATAGTCCTTCTCCAAAATGTCATGCAATCCCAATGCACCGCATGCAAATCCACTGTCCACTAAGCGGGCTTCTTGCCCGAAGCTCCTCCCGGCTCATAGTGACCTGAAATGTGGTCCCCCAAACACGGGGTGAGATATACAAATATATCTCAGTAAACCAATGGAGCTAGAGGCTCTCTCCACTCCATGGCTCACTCAAATGTGTAAATATGACATCATATAATATGCATGCAATACAATATCACCAACCAACTGGAGACAACCCGAGAACATCCACGCATGGATTCATGTTCAAGGACTCCATCATATAACTCCCGAGACAATCCTAGAGCTTCTCCCATGGTTGAGAAAACTCCATGGCCAACCCAACCGGAACTCCTCAAGAGACCTATCCGGCGGATGTCCCACGTTTGGCTCATCCTGGTGTCGCTCCCAGAGTCGACCCCATGGCATACCCAACTGGCACTTCGCCATCGAAATGATCCAGCGGATGTCCAAACCCAACACATGTCAACTGGCCAGTGACCAAACAATTTTCATACAATCCAAGCAATATGCATACAAGCACATAATCACACAATGCCATAACCACATAATCCAACCACTACCTTCCACTAGGTGTGGTGGAGCACACAAGGGATTAAACCCAAGTTCCAAGGGTTTACCTCAACACTTAGCCAATCCGTTCCAAACGTATGCTCCGAATCAACCTTTCACAATCACGTCCGTGTGAGGCACCCTACAACAATCATCAAATCCAAATTACACCAAACCTCAATTTTCATGAAAATTCCTCAAATTTTCCTAAGTTAAAAACCTAACTTTTTCACCAAAAATTATCATAGCATTTCTAGCTTACAAGCATGATTCTAAGGCCTTTTCATCTAATAGCATTTTTCCATTTGGGCTCTCTATCATCACACATCTAAAATTAAAGGTTTAGAGCATAAATTCCTAGATCTACAAAATCAACCACAAAAATACCACAAATATACTCACAATCAAGTGTATGCTCACCACCAAGGCTCCACTAAGCCAAAGGAAGACCAAAGCTCCAACAAAACTCCAAGAACACAAGTGGGTCGGATCTGTTTTGGCCAAAAAACGCAGCAAAGAGATGGATTCAAGGCTTGTAAGTGTTACCAATGGATCTAAAAGGTTGTTTACAATAGATTTCAACACCAAAATCAAGAGATTTGGTGAAGAATTGAGGAAATGACAAAGAAATGAAGAAATGGGTTCTATTTGGGTGAAATGAGGAACTCCACGGGAAGAGAAGAGAAAAAGAGGGAGGAAGGCGTGGGGAGGGTGTGGGGCCAAGTGGATTTTGGTCCCGCGGGTCCCACACGCGATCTAACTTTAATCCCGATAAAAATTCCGATCATAAATTCTTAATCTACATATTTTTCCAGTCCACGACATATTTTTATTTCTCCAAAATATTGATAAAATTTTCACACCTATCGGTACACTCACACCACAGTATTTAACACTTAAAAATCACTATTCATCAATTTTTCCCAAATTTGCCTATTCACTCAATTTTCCGCCCTGATTCCATTTCCAGTGTTATTTTTGTCATATGAAATCTCTAACTCAGTATTTATGCCTCAGAATACACGGCTGGTCAATTACCATTTTGCCCTTTTTGCCCATTTTGGCCATAATTCTTGGATCTTCACTAATCCATCACTTTTAATTTCACAATATAATATTAAAATACACATTTAAATATTTGAGGTGTTATATAAAAGCTCCCGAAACCCCCGAAAGATCTTGAGTTATGACAATACAGCCTACAACGTATCCTAGGAGGGAACCCGGTGACCATTTCAATTAAAGAACGATGTAAGTTTTTTTTCTTATTCTTTTTTTTTTAAAAAATTTTCACCATCAAGTAACCGTTAGTTTTTTTGAAAGTGTAACCGTTTCAATTAATGAACGATGTAAATTCTTTTTTCTTTCTTTTTTCTTCTTTAAATTTTCATCATCAAGTGACCGTCTCAATTAACGAACGATGTAAATTTTTTTTTCATTTCTTTCTTTTTTCTTTTTTAAATTTTCACTATCAAGTGACAGTTTCAATTAATGAACGATTTAATTTTTTTTTCTTTTTAAAATTTTAACCATAGAGTAAACGTTTCAATTAACGAACGATGTACGTTTTTTTTTCTTTCTTTCTTTCGTTCTTTTTTAAATTTTCACCATCAAGTGACCATTTCAGTTAACGAACGATGTAAGTTTTTTTTTCTTTTTCTTTCTTTTTTTTTTAAATTTTCATATCAAGTGACCGTTTCAATTAATGAACGATATAAGGTTTTTTTCCCTTTCTTTTTTTCTTTTTTAAATTTTCACCATCAAGTGACAGTTTCAATTAACGAACGATGTAAGTTTTTTATTCTTTCGTTTTTCTTTTTTGAATTTTAACCATCAAGTGACCGTTTCAATTAACGAACGATGTAAGATTTTTTTACCTTTCTTTCTTTTTTTAAAAAAATTTTCCCCACCAAGTGACAGTTTCAATTAACGAACGATGTAAGTTTTTTTTCTTTTTTAAATTTTAACCATCAAGTGACCGTGATGCACCCAAGCTGACTTGCTTGGACTGGGCTTATCCATAAGCTGAGTCGCTTGGATTGGACTTATCCATAATTTATTTCTTTATCTAGGGATTATTAATAACTACTAGTTATTTCCTTTTATTATTTTAGATTATGCGTTGATTGTGCGTTATCTCCTTTGGTTGCGCATGATTACAGTTATTTATTTATTTTTGTTAGTTTATTTTGCCTATTTAAGGCTTGGAGAACCCTATTGTTATTCAGTTGTTTTTGGTTAAAGAAAATTAGGAAAAGACAAATAGTGTTTTCTCACAATCCTTGTATTTGTTCTTCTTCTGTTTAGCCAATTGGTTACTACTTCGGCATTAGACCGTTTAAATTAATGAACGATGTAAGCTTTTTTTTCTTCCTTTCTGTTTTCTTTTTTAAATTTTCACCATCAAGTGACCGTTTCAATTAACGAACGATGCAAGTTTTTTTTCTTCTTTTTTTTCTTTTTTAAATTTTCACCATCAATTGTCTAGTTTTAATTCGTTTCAAGAGACATGATTTTTAACTCATTATGGAATTTGCAGGGGTGCTTTGAAGATGAATATTTCACTACAACAAATAATCTTATTAGTGACAAAATTTTATGAAATTTTGTCACAAATTCTTGCGTTAAATGTCGTCACAAATTCCCGCGTCGCAAATTTATTTGTGACGAAATTTGATTATTTATGTCAAAAATTGTCATCTATGACAAAATTTATGACCAAATTTTTCGTCAATAGTAAACTTTTTTCTTGTAGTTTTCCTTTTTCGCAAAGGGTTGATGGCATTGCTGTTGACCCTGAACTTGATAGGAGCTTTGATGCTCTTGTTTCGGAGCTTGATGCTTTGGAGATCAAACTCGCTACTATCAGACCCTGTCATTTCGATAAAAAAATATCCAATTATGAAGTTGTGAAAGCTGGACCCTTCATACTACATGCCTATGAGTATGAGATGGAGGACACAGATAATGAGGAGGAGGATGATAACGACAACGATGACAGAACTTTAGTTGTAGCTGGCAAACGTTTCACTTGTGATGAACTTTATCTGAGGTGTCTATTTCTTAAACCCTAGCTTTATTCACATATTTTATGAATAATAAAAATGTCAATTTTGAACCCTAACTTCATATTGTTTGTTGATTAACTTGAATTTTTCTCCATTGGGTGTTTTGAGAATAATATTTGCACTTCCTTGGGTGTTTCAGTGACAGCGATGATTCTGAGGTTGACTCTGGTTTTGAAATGCAACCCTACTTGATGGATGAAGTGGGCTTGGTAGAAGCTACCTTGTTTGAGTTGACCCATTAAGATCAGGTCAGGGTTAAGGTGAGTGATCATGTTGATATCAATGCACTGTTACCTGTTATACTTGTTAGTTACTATTTGAGTAACTTGTCATTCTTGATCACCATGTAATGAATATCAAATTGCAAAACATAATCATGTTTTGTTTTCGACTGTATAGTAGACTTGTTTCTGATCTTCTGGATTTACAGGATGAAATTAGGAATAAGATCTCAGCATTGGAGACATCTCTTGTGATTGAAAGTCATAATTATAATTTTGCCATACTTCAAGTTGAGAAATATAAAGAAACAAGGCAGGAATTGGATAACAAGTTTGACACTGAATATCGGCTCCGGATGTAAGATGCCACATTCTCCCCTCACCTTTTTTTTTTTTTTTTTTTTTACTTTTCAAGGCAATATGATTCTTTCCTTCTCCTACATATCTGTCTTGTCTGACTTTAATATAAGCAATGACTAATGAATTGTTATGGACAACGCAGGCTGCTCTAGTATTATATTCATGTTGTCAATGTGTTTTATGAGAGCTTTAAACTATGGATTACTTGCATGAAATGATTTTGTTAATGTGTCATGCCATTTGTGTATATCCATTAAGTATTAATATTATTATTTTTTCCCATTTGTTTGGGTTGGGGTATGATATTTTTTACAAAAATACCGTTCAAAGGATACATGTTAAAAAAATTTAAAGGAGGAAGACAAACCGTCAGGATGCACACTAATTTAAAGCTGGGGAATTTGATTTTATTTGAAGAAATACATTTTTATGAATATTAAACTTGATTGTGCTTTTATATTGATGCTATTTCTCGTTTTCATAACTAAATTTGACATGCATAGTATGTTTTCTACTTGTCCCCCACCCCTAAAATATTTTTCTTTTTTTCTTTTATTCTCTAGTTAGATAGTTGCTATGTTTGAACTAGTTGAAAATGAAGAAATTGATGTTTATCTCCCATTTTTGTAGTACGGAAGCACTTAATAATCACTTGACAGCTGTTCGACGTGAACGTGAACTCAAATCACAAATAGAAGAAATGAAAATAAGAAGTGATGTAGCTTCTGAAGAGGCCAAGAGAATAGCTGCTTTGCAAGAGGAAAATCAGCAGCAAGAAAAGGCTAAAGCTGAAGCAGAGGTACCATAACTTTATTGCAAATGCACCTTTTTTATATGAAGTCTATTGGTTTACCATTTCTTTCTTTTTATTTAATTATTTTTTGTTACAACGATGTTTTGAGAGTCCTAAAATGCCACAAATAAATTTATTGTTGCATTGGTTTGGATTGTACCTTGCTTGACCTGCTACTAGCCTATAACTTGTTGGTAATATTTTCGCAGATATTCATGTGTCCCAATTTTGTTTTAGTACATAATTTCCTTTATAGAAGCTTTAGCGCAAATACTATTTTATTCATTATTTTTCAATTTTGTGGGTGCAGGCCAAACTTAGAGCAGATAAAGCAAAACAAGCTGCATTGGAAGCCAATAGAAGGGCAGCAGTGCAAGCTGAAAAAAGAGCGGCAACGGAAGATGTAGTTTATGTGGAATCTAAGTCGGATGGGAAGCCTATCTCAAAGAAAAGAAAAACATCAAAGAAGCAGTTTATGAATGGAGGATATGAAACCATGTCCCAAGAGGAAGGTGGAACTAAAAAGGTAATGTTTAGGGCTCACTGTTTTGAGTACAAATATAGTTCTTGTTTGGACTTTCCATATTGTCATGATAACCCTTTCTCATTTTGACTTTCATTATAAAATTGATAAGGCTAATTTGTAAACATATATAGGATGTTTTCAATTTAAGCTGTATTGTTCGTGCTCGTCAACACCGAGATAGGATAGTTTAGTGAGTCAACCATATATAATTTCTTACGGCTCGTTTAGTGGACAAGATAGAATAAGGGTAGGATATGATATGGGGCTGATAAAGGTAGGATATGATATGGGGCTGATTAGCCTATATCATGTCATGTGTTTGAAGAGCACCTGATTAGCAATCTAATAAGATTATGTAGAAGAAGAAGTGTAACGCCCTCCCTTGTATGCATCCAAGAGAGTCGTTTGCTAAGCGGAATTAGAGTCGTTAACGTCACATGAGCTAACAAAGAATCTCATAGCAGTATACAAATCCGTAAGGCATTTCAATAGTTCTTATAACTTCTGATTGGACGATAAAAAATATTTCAAATGATTTAGAAAGAGCACGTTTGGGGCTTCGCGTGCATATAAAATAATAGTAATTCCGAGTTCGTTTGCTCATAAAAACACCACCTGTAATGTGCACTGTAAAAATTTCAGCACTTAAATTCTTTTCACAAAGGTTTTCCAAAATAGCCGCTGTTCATAAAAGTTCAAGCTAACATAGAGATGATAAAGACTACAGCCATCCAAGAGTACCAAAACATTAATCATTACAGTCATCCAATTAAACAAACAGCAATAGTGATAATCCACGCATCAGCAATCAACAGCAAAACATCACTCCTTCAAATGCTTTTACGTCCTCCTGCCATTTTGGAAAAATAGCAGCCCCGAAGGGGTGAGAATAATCCCAGTAGTGTGGCAACAAAACCAGTAATATAACAGTATTAACTAGGCACAAAATCATAAACAGTCACTTCAACATATCCTTGTTCCTTTTCCTTTTTCCTTTTCATCATATTCATATATTGCGTATATAACGCCTTTCCTTTGCGCTTTTAGCACCGTCGTGCGCGCACTTCATAGTGGAATCAAATATACCCTTGGCACCTGAGCTCCATGTGGATTCCAACTGTGGGCCTATGCGGACTGATGCCAAGTGTCCCATACCCCGGTACCTTGGGGATGCCTATATGATGCTTAATCAAACACATGGTCCTGTACATAACTATTCTAAAACAAGGCCTATATGATCTTGATACATGCATGTCATGCTATGCTTTCACACACAAAGCGTAAAAATGCGGTATGATGTAAGGTGCATGCTTATATACCTTTCATATAGCCATCACGGCACATATACTTTTCATATGCGTTATGCTGCCTCATAACGTCTTTACCTCATAATCATATAGCCATCACGGCACATTTTGGCAGTTTCCTTTCATCATAATGGAACATAACACTTTTACGGAATATGGAGCATCATGTCACAATTTTATACCAGTAGTCAATAGTCACATTAGGCAATATCGCCTGACACTTACCTTTGCGTGCCTTAAATATTACCAAACAGCAGCGAAGTATCTCACTTCTTAAGCGCACCTAAATCAATTACAACCAATCATTTACAGTGGCTATTCACAGCAGAAACAGTGGGCATACAGCAGTGTCTTACAGTGGAAAACAGTGAGCATACAGCAGTGTTTTACAGCAGAAAAACAGTGAGCATACAGCAGTGTTTTTACAGCAGAAAACAGTGACGTTTGTGCTTAAAACAGTGAGCAGAAACAGTGAGTTTTCTTTTAAAACAGTGAACAGAAAACAGTGGTATTTTCCTTAAAAACAGTGGACAGAAACAGTGACGTTTTACAGCAGGAAAACAGTGAACATACAGCAGAAACAGTGACCATTTTGAAACAGAAACAGTGGCTCTTTGGACATCAACAGTGGCAGAAACAGTGACATCAAACAGTGGCATTTGAACGTTTAAAACAGTGACATAACAGTGGCATTTGAACCTTAAAAACAGTGACATAAGTAGAGGTATTGCACATCAAATTAATGGCATGAATGGTAACATTTGATCATTAAAAATAGTGACATTAGTGGTGATATTTGCACATTGAAACAGTGGTATACTTGGTGATTTTTGGACATTAAAATAGTGGCATAACTAGTGGTTGTTGATCATCAAAACAGTGGCATAATTAGGAGTACTTGAACACCAATACAGTGGCATAAAGAGTGGTGTTTGGACATCAAAATGGTGATCATTTTATGCAGAAACAGTGGCTCATTAAGTACTAAAACAGTGGGTGTTTTTGGTGTAAAACAGTGACATATGTGGCATTAAAACAGTGAGCATTTTATGCAGAAACAGTGGCATATTATGGACTAAAACAGTGGCATATAATGGGCTAAAATAGTGGCATATATGTGCAGAAATAGTGGCATATTATGGACTAAAACAGTGAGTATTTTATGCAGAAACAGTGGCATGTGGAGCACTAAAACAGTGGCATAAGTGTGCAGAAACAGTGGCATCAAAATGGTGATTTTGAGGAACCGAAACAGTGAGCATTTTATCTTCAAAACAGTGGCACATTCATAGGGAAACAGTGGCATATTCATACAAAAACAGTGACATATATATTCCTCAAAACAGTGGGCATTAACTTAAGCATGATCATGAGACTTCCATTCCATAACTTAAGCATACAAATCATCAAGAAATAGCTCCACCATTCTACTTTTACCATGCTCATTCTTGAGTCCAAAACCACACATAATCAAGGAGACATTCAAGCACACATACATGGTTACACAATGAAAGTGTTCTAAGTTCAAGGCTTACCTCTTGTAGCACACACTTCTTGGTCAAGAATCACACACCACCTTCTAGCTTTACTACACAACAAGTCTCCACTTCCTATGATGATCTATGCGCATACAAGGTGAGGAGGAACAAACTTGGACAGCTTCAAGGTTGAGGGCAAGGCTGGACAGTGATGGAAGCAAAGTTTTTCTTTCTCCAAGGTCTCTACACTACACGGTTTAGAGAGTGAGGAGATGAGGAAGGAAAGTTGGCTGAATGTAAGGTGAGGGCAGCCCTTCCTTATGCGCATACTTAAAGGGAAGGTGAGGGAAAGTTGCAATGATCAACCATCATGAAAATTCTGGTTACTTGAAGAGGTGGGGCTGCACACTTGGGCTGAACAAGCAAAGGGTTGCTTCTAGGCTACTCTATGCACATGCAAGGGGGTGAGGGAGATAAGTTCAGATCTGAATGAGTGCTATAAGTCAGAAATTTTTTCACACAAATGACCAAACTATGCGCATAGGGTGGAGTGGAGGAGGTGCATCATGAGCACATGTAAGAGGTTCACTAAGTCAACAAGCAAGACAACTATGTGGCAGCCCAAAAAAAATCTGGTTTGATGCAGCCTTGTGCGCACATGATGGGGTGAAATGCAGCCCAAAATCCTTCTTTGGTTGCATGTGGAAACAAGGTCAGATTTGGCTCATGATGGACTGCCAAAAGCATGCAAAAATCTGCACATTTCAGCCTCATGATGGAAGGTGTAAGATGGTTCTCCAAGTCAACAAGTTAGGCAGTTTTGTGTCATAGAAAAATCTGCTCCAAGACACCTCCATGTGCGCCTAAAAGGAGAAGAATGCAGCCTAAAATCATGCTAAATGGTACATGTGTCTTTCATGCAATGAAGTTGAAATCAAGTGATGCACAAACTAGGTGATGTGGCGGTCAAACAAGAGGAAAATTGGCAGATTTTTCTAAGTATTTTCCACCTCTTGTGCGCATGAATGAGTGAGAGAATACATCAAGTCAAGTGAAGGTTCCTTGGTACACAAACAACCTTGTTGGACAAGGCTTAGGGAAATAAGAATGGTTACAACTTTGGGCTGAAACAAGGTAGGTCCAAAAGCCATCCTTGGGCCATTGGCCACACACACAAAGAACCCAATCACACAAGTCCAATAGTGACAAGTCCACACACACTAGCCCACTACCAAAGTCCAATAACACTAAAGCCTTCTAACACACACTCACATTACTCATATGATTAAATTCACATGTCTACATATGTATCCCCCTATGATTTAATTTAATTAATTACCTTAGTCTTATCCAAGGATAAAGGTCAAACAATTCGCAAGCCATCACACATAAACCATACATCCGAAATCTACACATACATCTATAACATATAGTACTTATGTATTTTACTAATTATGCGGGATGTTACACTCTCCCCACCAAATAGGAATTTTGTCCGCAAAATAAACTTACTTAAGAGCTAAACAGTTCTGGATAGCGTTTCTGAATGTCGTCCTCGCGCTCCCAAGTGGCTTCAGCTGCCGATCTGTTGTTGCATAATACCTTCACCAACGGAATCTCTTTAGAACGGAGTCGCTTGACGGATCTTTCAAGAATTTGCAACGGTTGCACTTGATACGTCAGATTTTCCTTTAGTTCCACTTCTTCTGGCTGTAACACGTGAGATGGGTCAGAGAGATACCTCTGTAGCTATGACACATGAACTACATTGTGAATTCCTGACAGATTGGGTGGTAAAGCCAACCGGTATGCAGAATCTCCAATCCGGTCCATAATCAGATACGGTCCTAAGTACCGAGGACTTAACTTCTTTACTCCCATTCTCCTTCCGAGTCCCGATGTAGGTGTGATTCTCAAAAATACATGGTCTCCGACTTCGAAAGATAGAGGCTTATGACGCTTGTCGTAATAATTCTTCTGTCTGGCCTGAGCCCGCTGCATATTCTCCCGAATCTTCTTTACTTGCTCAGATGTTTCTTGAATTAGATCAGGTCCTAACATACTTCGCTCACCCACTTCAGTCCAGCATAAAGGGGATCTGCATTTTCTCCCATACAGAGCTTCATACGGTGCCATCTGAATACTGGAGTGGTAACTGTTGTTGTAAGCAAACTCAATCAAGGAGAGATAATTATCCCAGCTGCCTCCTAACTCCAAAACGCATGCTCGCAACATGTCCTCTAATGCTTGAATGGTGCGTTCCGTCTGTCCATCGGTCTGCGGGTGATAAGCAGTACTCAACTTCAAATGGGTCCCTAATGCTCTTTGAAAGGATTCCCAGAAC
Organism: Gastrolobium villosum; assembly: GCA_032173675.1. Classification (NCBI taxonomy): domain Eukaryota; kingdom Viridiplantae; phylum Streptophyta; class Magnoliopsida; order Fabales; family Fabaceae; genus Gastrolobium; species Gastrolobium villosum. Next base: position 22,631 of record JAVKPL010007550.1, read on the forward strand.
TTAGATGTAAACTTGGGATCACGATCGCTGACAATACTCGTAGGGACTCCATGCAGCTTCACAATCTCCTGCAGATAAATTCTAGCAAGCCTCTCTGTATCATATGTGGTTCTAACACGCAAGAAATGAGCTGACTTCGTTAAACGATCAACAATCACCCAAATAGAATCATATCCTTCTCGCGTCCGAGGAAGTCCAACTACAAAATCCATCGCAATACTGTCCCACTTCCATTCGGGAATCTCCAAAGGTTGAAGGAGTCCCGACGGTTTCTGATGTTCGTACTTCACCTTCTGACAAGTAAAGCACCGAGATACATATTCCGCAATATCACGCTTCATACCCGGCCACCAAAACGAGGTCTTCAAATCATGGTACATCTTCGTGGATCCAGGATGAACTGCATACTTACCCTTGTGAGCCTCCTGTAAAACTTCTTGTTTCAACTCTTCATTCGGCACGACCAGCCGTCCTTGAAATCTCCAAACATCATTCTCATCCTTTACAACATCTTGGTTGCCAACCAAATCACGGACTAACTCTTCATCTTTCTGAGCCTCCTTAATTCTACTGATCAATTCATTCTCCACCTTTATATTTCCCAGTCTTATGCTATTCCCTCTCTCGTCTACTGATACGTTCAAGTCTCGAAAGGCCTCAAACAATTTCAGCTCTTCCATCATCAGAGTTGCAGTGTGCAGTGTCTTCCTACTCAGGGCGTCAGCTACCACGTTTGCCTTTCCTGGGTGGTATTTAAGTTCAAAATCATAATCCTTCAGAAATTCCATCCACCGTCGTTGCCGCATATTCAGCTCCTTCTGGTCGAATAAGTACTTCAAACTCTTATGATCGCTGAATACGTCAAACTGCGAACCATACAAGTGGTGCCTCCAGATTTTAAGTGCGAACACTATAGCTGCTAACTCCAAATCGTGCGTAGGATAATTCTCTTCGTGAGGCTTTAGTTGTCGAGATGCATAAGCTACCGCCATACGATCCTGCATCAACACGCATCCAAGTCCTTTCAGCGACGCATCGCAGTATACTTCGAACTTTCGGGTAGGATCCGGAATCGTGAGTACGGGAGCACTCGTTAACCTATTCTTCAGTCCCAAGAAACATTCTTCACAAGCTTCAGTCCACTCAAAAGGCTTGTCCTTCCGAGTGAGACGGGTAAGAGGTTGCACTATCTGAGAGAAATTCTGGATGAACCTTCGATAGTATCCAGCAAGACCTAAGAAACTTCTTACTTCGGTGACAGTCTTGGGTCGTTCCCAATTCATGACAGCTTCAACTTTGCTGGGGTCCACCGCGATACCTTCTGATGAAATGACATGGCCCAGAAACTGGACCTCTTTAAGCCAAAACTCGCACTTCGACCATTTCGCGTACAACTGCTTCTCCTTCAAGATTTGCAAGACAATCCTCAGATGTTCCGCGTGCAGCTCTTCATTAGCTGAGTAAATCAGGATATCGTCGATAAACACAATAACAAACTGATCAAGAAAGGGGCGGAAGATGCGGTTCATGTAGTCCATGAATACCGCTGGAGCATTCGTAAGTCCGAATGGGATCACCTGATATTCGTAGTGCCCATAACGAGTCCTAAAAGCGGTTTTTGGAATATCCTCCGGTTTGACCCGGATCTGATGGTATCCCGATCGTAAATCTATCTTGGAAAAGACTCTGGCTCCTCTCAACTGGTCCATCAAATCGTCGATCCTCGGTAGCGGATACTTATTCTTCACCGTTACTTTGTTCAGCTGTCGGTAATCTACACACAGCCGTAAACTTCCATCCTTCTTCTTAATCAAGATGGCTGGAGCACCCCATGGAGAAGTACTCGGTCTGATAAATTCCTTGGCCAAAAGCTCTTCTATCTGCTTCTTCAACTCGCGAAGTTCCAACGGCGCCATGCGATACGGAGCAATGGAGATTGGTCCAACTCCAGGAACAAGTTCGATAGAAAATTCTATTTCCCTATGAGGAGGCAATCGAGGTATTTCCTCCGGGAACACCTCCTCGAATTCTCTAACTACCGGTACATTCTGAATTTGATCGTCAACCGAGGTCTCAGCCTCGATCGACAAAAGATACCCCGCTGCTCCCTTGCGGAGCTCTTTTCTAACTTGTAATAAAGAAATGAGAGAAAAAGGTTGAAAATTACCATCTTTCGTAGGAACAATGACTTTCCCCGCTCGACAGTCCAATGTTATCCCGTTTTCCGTCAACCAGTCCATACCGATAATCACATCAAAGTTGAATACCGGCAGGACCACCAAGTTAACTGTATACGTGTTCCCTTCATACTGTAAGATAACACCTCTGCAGATCTCTGAGGCTGTGCACGATCCTCCAGTAGGTGTGCTGATGTGTAACTCATAAGGTAACGGGGTTGGGGTGATGCCTATTCTCAAAGCAGTATGCTTTGCCATAAAAGAGCCAGACGCTCCAGAGTCAAAGATAACAGAGATTGGGTGACCATTTAAAGTGACATTACCTTTGATCAAGTTGGGAAACTTCTGCGCTTCATTCGCATCCAGTGTGAACACCCGTGCTTGCGTAGGCTGTTGTTCAGCGTTCTGGGGGCATCTGTAAGCAAAATGTCCTTGCTGGCCACATCTGAAACATGCATTGTTGTTCTTGCGACAAACTCCAAAGTGATTCTTTCCACATGTAGCACAAACAGTCGCGCCCTGTCGTCCAGTTGACGATTGACCCACCGTATAGTTTCTCTTAAAATTTCCAGGCCGTGCCTGCAACTGCGTACCTCTGCCTCGACCCCTACCAGGTGTCGTCCTAAAGAATCTGCCTGCTCGGTTTCCTCCGTGGAATTGTGTTGGTGGCTTGTTCAAGTTCTTGGCCTCATTAATGATTCCTTCTGCCTGACGACTCTGGTTGATGAGTTCCGGAAGTGTACGATTAGCCGTCGTCAAAATGAGTTTACGGATTTCCGGATGTAATCCGCTTTCGAACTTCTCCACCTGCCATTCTTCATCATAAATGTTCCGGTCAAAGTTGGCGTACTCGATCAGCTGCCCAAATTTTGCAATGTACTCATTAACCGTCATGTTATCCTGCCTGAGGGACAGCAGTTCAGTGTGCTTCATTCTTCTCATTGCCTTAGGAAAATACTTGTCCAAAAATACTTATCTGAACACGGCCCATGTCAGTTCAACGTCCTGAGCTCTCAGCAGAGCCCTCGCACCAGTCCACCATGTTAAAGCTTCTCCCATCAGCTGGTACGACGCGTAATCGGTCTTCTGCGCTTCCGGGCATGCCATACGTTCGAAAATATGCTCGATCATCTGCAGCCACTTTGCTGCAGCCTCGGGGTTGTCTTCACCCTCAAAGGTAGGTGGTTGGAAGTTGCGGAAGTCTTTCAACCTCCGACGGGCAATTTCTTCTGCATTGTCATGCAGTGGGGGTTGGTTCTGATTCTGTTGCCTATGGTCGCGCCATTCTTGGCTCATATTCTGAATAAACGTTGCCAGTCCCCCAATGGTAGTGATAAGATCCTCTTCCGCATCGCCAGACCTTCCCCGAGTTGAACCGCGACCACCTGCCATGATTCTGCACTCACAATATCAGGAAATGAGTTGATCAGGCTCACCGCAAGTTATTCATGGCAGCAGTCTCAAGTAGGTACTCGAGTTCAATTCGGACAAGTTAGCTATGCATCCGTGTCTTATCACAGAACAGTCTAAACAATCTAACTATCCTAGTCAATATATACTTAAGCTATAGCACATTTAGGCAGTCAATCAACAGATAAACACAATCAACAATCAATACAATCAATCACAAGCAAATCCATGGACCAAACTGCTCTGATACCAATTAGTGTAACGCCCTCCCTTGTATGCATCCAAGAGAGTCGTTTGCTAAGCGGAATTAGAGTCGTTAACGTCACATGAGCTAACAAAGAATCTCATAGCAGTATACAAATCCGTAAGGCATTTCAATAGTTCTTATAACTTCTGTTTGGACGATAAAAAATATTTCAAGTGATTAAGAAAGAGCACGTTTGGGGCTTCGTGTGCATATAAAATAATAGTAATTCCGAGTTCGTTTGCTCATAAAAACACCACCCGTAAGGTGCACTGTAAAAATTTCAGCACTTAAATTCTTTTCACAAAGGTTTTCCAAAATAGCCGCTGTTCATAAAAGTTCAAGCTAACATAGAGATGATAAAGACTACAGCCATCCAAGAGTACCAAAACATTAATCATTACAGTCATCCAATTAAACAAACAGCAATAGTGATAATCCACGCATCAGCAATCAACAGCAAAACATCACTCCTTCAAATGCTTTTACGTCCTCCTGCCATTTTGGAAAAATAGCAGCCCCGAAGGGGTGAGAATAATCCCAGTAGTGTGGCAACAAAACCAGTAATATAACAGTATTAACTAGGCACAAAATCATAAACAGTCACTTCAACATATCCTTGTTCCTTTTCCTTTTTCCTTTTCATCATATTCATATATTGCGTATATAACGCCTTTCCTTTGCGCTTTTAGCACCGTCGTGCGCGCACTTCACAGTGGAATCAAATATACCCTTGGCACCTGAGCTCCATGTGGATTCCAACTGTGGGCCTATGCGGACTGATGCCAAGTGTCCCATACCCCGGTACCTTGGGGATGCCTATATGATGCTTGCTCAAACACATGGTCCTGTACATAACTATTCTAAAACAAGGCCTATATGATCTTGATACATGCATGTCATGCTATGCTTTCACACACAAAGCGTAAAACTGCGGTATGATGTAAGGTGCATGCTTATATACCTTTCATATAGCCATCACGGCACATATACTTTTCATATGCGTTATGCTGCCTCATAACGTCTTTACCTCATAATCATATAGCCATCACGGCACATTTTGGCAGTTTCCTTTCATCATAATGGAACATAACACTTTTACGGAATATGGAGCATCATGTCACAATTTTATACCAGTAGTCAATAGTCACATTAGGCAATATCGCCTGACACTTACCTTTGCGTGCCTTAAATATTACCAAACAGCAGCGAAGTATCTTACTTCTTAAGCGCACCTAAATCAATTACAACCAATCATTTACAGTGGCTATTCACAGCAGAAACAGTGGGCATACAGCAGTGTCTTACAGTGGAAAACAGTGAGCATACAGCAGTGTTTTACAGCAGAAAAACAGTGAGCATACAACAGTGTTTTTACAGCAGAAAACAGTGACGTTTGTGCTTAAAACAGTGAGCAGAAACAGTGAGTTGTTCTTTTAAAACAGTGAACAGAAAACAGTGGTATTTTCCTTAAAAACAGTGGACAGAAACAGTGACGTTTTACAGCAGGAAAACAGTGAACATACAGCAGAAACAGTGACCATTTTGAAACAGAAACAGTGGCTCTTTGGACATCAACAGTGGCAGAAACAGTGACATCAAACAGTGGCATTTGAACGTTTAAAACAGTGACATAACAGTGGCATTTGAACCTTAAAAACAGTGACATAAGTAGAGGTATTGCACATCAAATTAATGGCATGAATGGTAACATTTGATCATTAAAAATAGTGACATTAGTGGTGATATTTGCACATTGAAACAGTGGTATACTTGGTGATTTTTGGACATTAAAATAGTGGCATAACTAGTGGTTGTTGATCATCAAAACAGTGGCATAATTAGGAGTACTTGAACACCAATACAGTGGCATAAAGAGTGGTGTTTGGACATCAAAATGGTGATCATTTTATGCAGAAACAGTGGCTCATTAAGTACTAAAACAGTGGGTGTTTTTGGTGTAAAACAGTGACATATGTGGCATTAAAACAGTGAGCATTTTATGCAGAAACAGTGGCATATTATGGACTAAAACAGTGGCATATGATGGGCTAAAACAGTGGCATATATGTGCAGAAACAGTGGCATATTATGGACTAAAACAGTGAGTATTTTATGCAGAAACAGTGGCATGTGGAGCACTAAAATAGTGGCATAAGTGTGCAGAAACAGTGGCATCAAAATGGTGATTTTGAGGAACCGAAACAGTGAGCATTTTATCTTCAAAACAGTGGCACATTCATAGGGAAACAGTGGCATATTCATACAAAAACAGTGACATATATATTCCTCAAAACAGTGGGCATTAACTTAAGCATGATCATGAGACTTCCATTCCATAACTTAAGCATACAAATCATCAAGAAATAGCTCCACCATTCTACTTTTACCATGCTCATTCTTGAGTCCAAAACCACACATAATCAAGGAGACATTCAAGCACACATACATGGTTACACAATGAAAGTGTTCTAAGTTCAAGGCTTACCTCTTGTAGCACACACTTCTTGGTCAAGAATCACACACCACCTTCTAGCTTTACTACACAACAAGTCTCCACTTCCTATGATGATCTATGCGCATACAAGGTGAGGAGGAACAAACTTGGACAGCTTCAAGGTTGAGGGCAAGGCTGGACAGTGATGGAAGCAAAGTTTTTCTTTCTCCAAGGTCCCTACACTACACGGTTTAGAGAGTGAGGAGATGAGGAAGGAAAGTTGGCTGAATGTAAGGTGAGGGCAGCCCTTCCTTATGCGCATACTTAAAGGGAAGGTGAGGGAAAGTTGCAATGATCAACCATCATGAAAATTCTGGTTACTTGAAGAGGTGGGGCTGCACACTTGGGCTGAACAAGCAAAGGGTTGCTTCTAGGCTACTCTATGCACATGCAAGGGGGTGAGGGAGATAAGTTCAGATCTGAATGAGTGCTATAAGTCAGAAATTTTTTCACACAAATGACCAAACTATGCGCATAGGGTGGAGTGGAGGAGGTGCATCATGAGCACATGTAAGAGGTTCACTAAGTCAACAAGCAAGACAACTATGTGGCAGCCCAAAAAAAATCTGGTTTGATGCAGCCTTGTGCGCACATGATGGGGTGAAATGCAGCCCAAAATCCTTCTTTGGTTGCATGTGGAAACAAGGTCAGATTTGGCTCATGATGGACTGCCAAAAGCATGCAAAAATCTGCACATTTCAGCCTCATGATGGAAGGTGTAAGATGGTTCTCCAAGTCAACAAGTTAGGCAGTTTTGTGTCATAGAAAAATCTGCTCCAAGACACCTCCATGTGCGCCTAAAAGGAGAAGAATGCAGCCTAAAATCATGCTAAATGGTACATGTGTCTTTCATGCAATGAAGTTGAAATCAAGTGATGCACAAACTAGGTGATGTGGCGGTCAAACAAGAGGAAAATTGGCAGATTTTTCTAAGTATTTTCCACCTCTTGTGCGCATGAATGAGTGAGAGAATACATCAAGTCAAGTGAAGGTTCCTTGGTACACAAACAACCTTGTTGGACAAGGCTTAGGGAAATAAGAATGGTTACAACTTTGGGCTGAAACAAGGTAGGTCCAAAAGCCATCCTTGGGCCATTGGCCACACACACAAAGAACCCAATCACACAAGTCCAATAGTGACAAGTCCACACACACTAGCCCACTACC